>JAUKNM010000102.1:650000-684233 GCA_030765045.1 Tenodera sinensis
GTTGCTAGGCTAATTGCATCCTTTCGTCCTTTTCTTGGTCCAAACACGTCGGGCTTTCCAGCAGGTTAGTAAACCTACGCTTGCCTTGGTACTCTGTCATTGGACATTCTTTCTTCATGATCCTGCCAGCTCTTTTAATAGTCCTTAATTTCATCTGTAATGTTATTTATATTTAGTTTATTCCTTATTTCGCACCTTTTCTTTTTGTTTCTTATGGTTACCTTTTTAAGTGATCTGAAGAATCTCATTAGTGCCGCTTTTATCCTTCTGCGATCCTGAACTCTAATGGTTTATGTTTCACTGCCGCATAACAGAAAAGGTTTCCAAAGAATATTGTGAAATCTAATTTGCATATCCTTTGTCATATTTCTTCCAAGGCGTTTCCTCACAATTCCATTTGCCTTGCTGTATTTCTGCATGTTTCCCTCTCACTCTAAATTCACCTTATAGTTCGTTATATTGGATCCTAAGTATTTGAAAATAGTCACCCGTTCTACATATTGCCCCTCTATCGCTATTTTTGCTCTCCTCGTTGCTTTGTCCTCCATTGCCATTATTTTTGTTTTGTTGCAGAATATTTCCAAGTTATAATCTTCTAATACCTTTGTGAATTTGGTTACATTATATTGGAGGTCATCCTCTTTGCTAGCTAAAAGTACCTGGTCATCCGAAAATAAAACAGTATTGATCTCCTTATTTCTTCCTAAGTTTTTGCCTCTTAACTCCGTCAATTTCCACTCTTACAAAATTCGGTTCATGTAAATATCAGATAAAGTAGGAGAGAGTTCACAGCCTTGTTGCAATCCTATTCTAACAAATGAGAAAACACCAGTTACTGCTAATCACACTTTATTGCCTTCTAGCCAGTTAGCGTAGTGCTAACGTTACACTTAGATCACTTTCGTATGAACTCAGAGCAACAGAACAACCGTCGAATGGAATCACAATATACGTAGAACTGTCAGGTTAGAACTCTCACTAAACCGCAATGTTTCTAGTCGCTCGATTCACTGAACGCTTCGTAAACGTTTAGCTGACTCCCATAGTCCACTACAACAACACTTCACTACAAGGACAACTAGTACAACTTGGTCTCTGGGCACGAGCGGGTCCCCATTATAGTGTATCATACAATGAGAGAGATCTGAAAGTGGAATGTTCTGTGGTGACTAAAGAGGAACAGTTTAAATGGAAAACGGCACACAATTGCTATTGTTTCCGTATGGCACATTGTACTGCCGGAGGACGGGTCATTAACGCAGGCAAGCGCCTCAGGCCTGCTACTGCCGTCCGTGGAGCCTAGACCGCCGCTCGCCAACCCTATGAACATAAGTGTGCAAGAAAGAATAACTGCAGTGTATACAGATAGCAAAATTACCTTAGATCTAATCAGAAATAATTCAAAACCTAATTTAAGAGAAGAAATTCAAAAGAATCTTAAAAGCCTTAAAGAACTGAAGTGGATCATACATTTTGCCTGGATCAAAGCACATGCTGGATATGTTGGGAATGAACTAGCTGATAAACTAGCTAAGGAGGCTGCGATTGATAATGCTACGGACTATGTGTACAACAAAAAACCAAAAACAACATTTGTCGGGGAAATCCAAGAACAAGGGATGCAAAAGAGGCAAGAAGAGTGGACTAATGCAACGAAAGGAGCAGCTTGCAAGGAGTTCATCCCATCAGTTGTTCGAAGAATGAAAACACAAATTAACTTGAATTTCACACTGACAGCAATGATTACGGGACACGGACTAACTAAATCCTACCTACACCGGCTTGGAATAATACAGGACTCTACATACGTCTGTCTACAAGAAGAGCAAACAGTAGAACACCTGATATATCGATGTTACAAACTAAAAAAGCAAAGGGAAGTAATGAAGAAAGCCATCGAATCTAATAACAACAAATGGCCAGTGACTAAAGAGCAGCTAATCACAAACAACATAAGGGCTTTCAAAACATTTATTCAAAGCATTAATTTTGGTGAATTAAAATAGTATATTCCAAGTGATAATAGGAAGATAGTGGAAGTGATATGGTGTAGTGATATGAAATAAACAAATATAGAATAAAATATAAACACAGCAAGTTCAATTTAAAGGATAACTGGAAGATAGTAGAAGTGATAGTGACAGTGAATGGAATCAAATAAATAAACAACGAACATGTCAGTATACTAAGGACAATAACAAATAACCATATAATTAAATAATAAAACAAATTATAACAGGTATCAATGTAATAGCATATATACTGTGTCTCAGCCTAGTTGAATCCTGTTGTAAACAACAAGGCGGAGCTGACTCAACTCGCCGCGTGTTAGACGTACAGGCACGCACAAAAGTTTTGCAACACTAGTAGCGCTAACTTCTAGACAATAAATAGAGTTGGGTTACACATTAACTTATTAAATCTATGAGTTGGAATATTAATATTCCGGATTTCTTTCCGGATTCCGGGTTTCTTTCTTTAAGTGCTGCGAAACAATGCGCGATCATTCGCCACTCGTCACTTTTTAACGGTTTGCCTCGATTGTGTTTCATTTCGGCTGAAGCACCAGCCTGCTCCATGGTGAAAAGCTTACTGATCTTATATTGCATATAGATAAGTGTCCTTGGCCTTGTGAGGTCCGCGAGATGTACAGGAAATACAGTGTAAAATATCAGAAGCAACCCCACACTATAAACAAAAACATCTTAATCAGCATTCAACTCGATACAGACCTCGTTGCGAGAGAGCTGTCTGATAAAGGAATGCAAAAATGTTATACGTATAATAGCAGTGTCCTTCAGTAATTGTTAAGTAAAATGCAGCTTAATTTAACATAATAAGCTAATGGTGTATATAATTTCACCTTTCTTCTATCTAATCTGTATGTAGTATACCATTATGTATATATTCCTTTACGAACTCACGGGCTCAGAACACATATGCGATATGTGAAGCAGAAAGATAAAATGTGGGGCTATTTACGTTTATAAGAATCGAAACATTTGCATACTTTTCTATCTCCGAAATTAGCTCGCGCAGAGCAGTGATCGGAGAACTACTTACGTACAATACTGTACTTAAAGGAGGGGTTTATCGTACGTACGCAAACAAAAGATAACCCCCATTATCTTCGCCAAACCAATCAACAGCTTAACCGTTTTCTATCCCAATATCTCTGTCTCTGTCTCTCTTCCCGCCCAGATGTTTACAACAGGATTCAACTAGGTTGAGACATATTTTAGTATCGCTTACTGCGATGGGGCATGCTTGTTATGGCTAATAAATTACAAAAGAGGGAGAAAAAAAAAAGAATAACAAGGAAAAAAAAAAAAAAAAAAAAAAAAAAAAAAAAGAAAACCCTCACCGTCAACGCTCGGACCTAGGGCCGCCGCGACACTGTATCTTTCATTGTGCTCCAATTTACTGATATTTATTTTGAGTTTTAAACTTAATGGTATCCTGTACTCTCTCAATATATTCTATAGTTTACGCCTATTTACTCTATGTGTCCCGTCGGGTGTTTCGTCTTCGTTATTCGTGGATGACTTCTCCATTTACTGCAGTTCTCTGCGGACTTCTCTCTTACAACGCCGCCTCCAATTGTGTCTTGACCGTCTGTTCACCTGGGGTGTCGCAAATGGGGTGTCGAGAAGACCGTTTGCGTAAATTTCTGGCGACAGAAGCTATACCTTGCGCCGCTCTACAACTTGGGGCAGATGCACTTCCTCTCGCAGACAAGACATAATTATTGGGATTAATTTTGGACAGAAAGAACAGTTGGTCTTCCCATAACTCCTATTTAAAGGGAAGATGTGAGCGTTCTCTTGGTGTTTTACACATTTTATGCGGCACATCCTGGGGAGCCGATTGGACAGTCCATTTAAGACTGTATCACTCTCTTGCCCGATCTAAACTTGACTATGGTAATATTGTGTATTCGCCGGCTAGGCCGTCGATTTTAAAACGATTTGACCCTATTCATCACCGTGGTATCCGTTTGAGTATTGGCGTTTTTCCAAGTCCAGTTATCAGTCTGTGTGGGGAAGCTGCTGAACCTCCGCTTTCCTATCGGCGTGATGTTCTTTGTAATTACGCTTGCCGACTTTTTAGTTTGCCGGAACATACGTCGTTTAGTTCGTTCTTTGATGATTCCATGGACTGCCAATACTCAGCGAGCTCCCTGGCCCTACGCCCTCCTGGCGTTCGTTTTCGATCCCTGCTTTGGCAGTTGGACTGTAATTTACCAGCAACACTTCCCAAAGGAGAGACACGATTCACCCCTTGGTTCCGCTCTGAGAACACCGTCAATCTGAGTTTCCTGTCGCTACCGAACTCGTTGACGCCAGCTTCGATCCTTCATTCGGGCTTTTTCGCAATTCAGGCGCAGTTTCGATCCAGCAGTTTTATATACACCGATGGCTCGAAGGACAATCGGGAGTAGGGTGTGGTTTTATTCACGGTCGCAGGAGTTTTAGCTTTCGTCTTTTACCGCAGTGCTCGACTTTTACCGCAGAGCTCTTTGGTATGTACCAAGCGCTTTTATATTCTATTCGTCGGCAAGCCTTACAGAGCTGGTTTATTTGCTTGGATACTTTGAGTGCCCTTCAGAATCTACGGACACTGGACAGTTACCGTCCACTGGTGCAGCGTATCCAGGACTGCCTTCACACCGTCGCCAGTGCTGGCACTTGCGTCTGCAGGGAATAAGGCTGCCGATGGTGCTACTTAGGCAGCAGTTTTAGCTTCCAGGCATTTTAGCTCTTGTGTTCCTCTGTTGATTTTATCGCGGTTTTACGTCGTGTCATCCTTTCCCAGTGGAGTGGTGATTGGCATGACCTTCTGGAGAACAAACTTGAGGAGGTGAAGCCCTTCCCTGTCGCCTGGAGGACTTCCTCGCGCGCCTCTCGTCGCGAGGAACTCATTTTAGCAAGAATGCGAATCGGGCACTGCCGTTTTAGCCATGGTCACCTTTTATCTTCTGACGCTACACCACTCTGTGCTCATTGTCATGAGCCTTTGACGGTGCGGCATGTTTTAATTCAGTGCCAGCTTTTAACACAGCTACGTGATTCCTTAGGCCTGCCAGCCACCCTGGCTGAGGTGCTGGCAGACACTTCAGGTGCAGTAGAGCGTGTGTTACATTTTCTTCGTTTCAGCGGAATGGGCATTCGTCTTTGACTCGCATATTTTATCTTTTACTTAGCTTTTACACGTTTGGCCTTTGATGCCAGTCGTTTTATCTGTTCCACATGTTATTCTGCGCCTCTGTTTTCGCTCTACTTTGCAGTTGCTGGCACTATGTTCGTGACGTTTTTAATGTTTTGTAGTTTTAGACTTGTGGGTCTTCTCTCATTTTTCTTTTCACAGTTTTAGGCTTATAGTCTTCTTGGGCGCTATTGACCAAGGCAGTTGTGCGCCCTAAAGCCCCTCCACTACTACTATTTATTCTATCATATGCTTTCTCATAGTCTAAAAGCAGAAGATAGATGGGTAAATTATGTCGTATTCGTTTTTCCATTATTTGTTTTATGGTGAAAATTACATCAATACAGGTCACCTGACAAGTACAAAGGGGTAAATTCGGCATATAGCACTACTGCTTATCTCGAGAATAAATAAATAAAGAATAGATAGGAAGGTGGGTAGGTAGTTAGTTAGGTAAGTAAGTAAGTAGGTAGGTAGGTGGGTAGATAGGTAGGTAGGTGGGTAGGCAGGCAGGTAGGTAGGCAGGTAGGTAGGTAGGTAGGTAGGCAGACAGGCAGGCAGGCAGGTAGGTTGGCAGGTAGGTGGGTAGGCAGTTAGATAGGTAGGTAGTGTAAACAAATAAATAACATGAAATTGAAGAACCATATTCATTATACCTTACCCAAATTGAACTCTGCATGATATGCAATGAGACCACTAACCCAAGTTATAAACGAAAGCATTCTCATTCTATGAGGGAATGTTCTGGTTAAATTGGGTATATGCCAAAAAAGTGTATGTTATTCAAAAACAGCTCCTGATAAGAATAATGTGAAGAGTAAGGCGACTGACTCACTAAACCACTGTTCAAGACATTAAGAGTCTTACTTCTGGGCTCGAGTACATTTTAGTCACATGTATTGCTATTTGTAGTAAACAACCCAGAGAAGTTGACAAAAATGCAGATATTCATAACAAAGGGATCAGATAAAGACAGGATCTACACAGACCAACTAATAATTTACAGTAATTCCAAATAGGGGTTTGTTACAATGGCATAGTTTTATTTAACTCATTTCCATTATACGAGAAAATAATTATGTATGTGCAAGAAGTTCCAGTCAGCTTTAAAACGATATCTCGTTACTAACTTCTTCTGTACTGAGGAGGAATTTCATTCTTGCAAAACCACATGTAATGCTTAATTTACATTGTAAATATAAGAGGTATGAATTTTCTAAGGAAGCATGTCTGCACTTGTCTTGCAATTAATTGCATGCTATGTAAAACTGATTCCTCTGAAAACTTCATCAGAGTTCTTATGTAAACAATAAGGTATGCTGCCATCAAATGTACAACAAATGCAATGTTATTGCTGACATCATCTACATCCTACAGTTAGGATGGTCTAATCTCATTAAACATTTTACAGATCGAAATAGTATTGTATAGTATACTATGGTGTAACATTAGTGATGTATACATTGCTACAAGTTACGAGTTCCCTTTACTTGGATGTACAGTAACAATATGAATAAATTACCTTATTTGCAATATTTACATCCTTATCTGCCACAAAGTATCATTTCAAGTTGCAATGTGCTTCAGAACCGCGACGTAGTGATTTGGAGCGGAATATAGAACTTTACTATTACGGGATGAGCATAGGTTTCAACTTGCTTTTTCGGATTCCAACTTTTCGTATCGTGTACAAGATCGGTTTCCACTCAGCATTTTGAACAAAATTGACAGCCGCGATAAATAGGATTCTGTGAATCTGGTACGTTAACATCCCCTCAGACGGAAGAATGGAGCTGACCAATTGATTTTCCTTTATGCATTGAATGATAGCATATCCCTGTCGTGCGCATGCGGATGTGAGACGGGCAATTATTGTAGTGTTTAACGCCCGCGTTTACTACTACGGCACCGCAGGCGGTGACACTGATGACACATGGAATGAAGATGGAGCACCGGTGGAATGAGATGGCGGGGAAAACCGGAGCACCCGGAGAAAACCCGCCCTGACGCCGCTTCGTCCACCACGAATACCACATGCGGGTCCCTGGGATCGAACCCGGGCCGCCTAGGTGGTAGGCGAGGGCGCTAACCGCTCGGCCACGGCGCCGCCAAAGACGGGCATATGATTAATTATTGTTAGATGGAGAAGTGCTAACGCGCGCAGATAATTATCATTAAAATTTACAACAGAGAAATACATGGATCTCATTTGACCGAGGCTCTTGCATCTGCCCAAGGCTTTTAATTACTTAATGAATGGAAATATTCCCCCCTCTTTTCCAGCAGTTTCAAGCTTACGTGTTTGATCATTCATTAAGCCTCGTAACTAAATTTGTTATACAGTAAAACCTCGTTTATCCTGACCAACTGGGACCAAAGGCAATCCGGAAAGTACAGGTTATATGGATAATAAGCAAAACAGTGCTTTTATGAATAGTGCGTCATCTAATGTTTCATTCTTTGCCTTTTTGTTGTTCCTCTGCCTTCCAAACTCTCTTCACACATTTTACAACCAAACTCTTCAATGTCTTTTCTGTGCTTCTTCCAGTCGGGCACTGTTAAAGCTCCAAATCCCAATTCAGCAACTATTTTCTTCAATGCTTCTCCTTTATCAATTCGATTAATGGCAGCTAGCTTTTATCCATTGAAACTAGGACCCTCTTTCACTTTGATGTCATTTTAAGCTTGTACACTGAATTACACTCCCAAACACTGATAAGACACAAGAAACAATACGGTTGAATCACACACGATAAACTTAATGGCACGTGCCGTTTGAAAACGTAGGAAATCGGAGGTGATTGAGGGAGGTGAAGTGACGGGTAGGAAACAAGGCCAACGCTTTCTTCAGGTACTATTCATAGCTGGCGAGACATACCGTATCGCACCGTGTGACACACCACTAAATCTTTCTTAAACTTCACAGGTAGCATTTTACACTACTGTACGTATCATCATAATTTATGGTACAATTTATGCAGGAACCGTACATTGAATAAAAATAAAAGCGAATATTTGACATATATAGCTACGTTCTTGCTATCATAAATTTATTATCTAATGTGAAGATTAGATTTTAAAAAATATCTACAAACCTGATTCAGATAAACGAGGGCCGGATAAACAGGTTTTACTGCATTTACGCTGATTTATGGATAAAATCCCATATGTCTGCAATTGAATCCACAAAGCTATACGGCAGGTAGGCTTTAACTTCTATGCACTACACACAAATTTCACTAAGCAAGGGACTTGCAGCCTAGCCGAGGATACAAGTATACCAGCACATATTCTTAAACACAATGAATATGAATATGAAAGTGAAGCGGAGCTATCTTTTCCCCTTTCTTCTACGCTGTTTAAGGTAGTATACTCCTGAGTTCCTGCATCATTCCTCTATATTATTCGTGGAGAATTTTATAATAAAACCACCATAATTCCATTAGTATTAGCAATTATATAGGTATAGTGAGCGTGATCCAGCGCAGGAATAAAATGGAAATTGCAGGAGATGGGGAGAAGGTGCACGAGAAAGCACGTGATAGCGGTGTATGTATGAAATGTGTACCACCTACAATGTATGTTTGTGCATGGTTATGTGCAGGTATTTAATGTATGGCAAATGTCTGCTGCATAAAGGATCATGTTTGAGATTCATGTAGGTATTATGATGTATGGTGTACAATATGTGGTTTTTATGATAAATGGTTTTAACCTAACCTAGTGGGACTTCAGATAAAAACCGAATGTAGACCTTTCTGGGCCACGATGGTCAGTCTAAACTGGCTAGGCAATATGTAACCTAACGTACCGTTGCTAAGCAAACAACCCCAAGTGCAACAGCCCTTCACCTGCCAAGACTTAACGCCCGGCCGCTGCGTCTCCCACCTCTGCCCACACTACAGGCGTCATGAGTGGATTGCAGAACTAGAGGGTGGGACGTGGTCAGTGGCCCGAGCCCTCCTGGCCGGTTATGCGGCCTTCGCTATTTCTTTATCAAGTACCTGCTCAATGGCCCGCAGGGACCTGACGAGTCTGAGTGTACCCTGTGCCAGACCTCCCAGCGAGGGAAAAATTCCCTCAGCGCTACCGGGGATCGAACCTGTGTCCTCCGTGCCAGAGGCAGGAGCGCTACCACTACGCCATGTAGGTGATCTATCATTGACTACATTCTGCTATATTCAACTAACACGGCACAATCTAAGATAATTAACACAATCTGGTCTAACGTCCTTCACTTTGGAAATGGAGATTATTATTATTATTATTATTATTATTATTATTATTATTATTATTATTATTATTATTATTATTATTATTATTATTATTATTATTATTATTATTATTATTATTATTATTATTATTATTATTATTATTATTATTATTATTATTATTATTATTATTATTATTATTATTATTATTATTATTATTATTATTATTATTATTATTATTATTATTATTATTATTTTTTTTTTTTTTTTTTTTTTTTTTAATTTTCAACCCTTTAATTTCTATGTGATGTAACAGCACTGACTTTCTAGTTTTCAAAAATGCATAGTTTGCATGCTAATTATTACCAGAAGTGCGTTTAATTTAACAATTTGTACAATCAGGTTAGCCTGGGCACATTACACTGTAGAAATTTCTTTTTAATATTTCATAAAATTAAGATTTTTAACATTTTTATCTTTTTCAATCCCAGGGAAGTGCTGTTAACACTGTGCAACATATATAATTCTGAAGATTATTAGAAAGGGAAGGATGTTAACCAAGAACTATGGTCTTCACATAAACCACAAAAACTTTGTAGACATTTAAACAAAAATTCAGTTTTTGAGAAGAGGAATTTTGAATTCCTAATTTCAAAACCCTTTAAACAGTCAGTTTACTTGACATAATTGAGGTTCAAAATCATTGTATATGTTCAGAGAAACAAATTGGCGTATTAAAGTCTGAAATACCTGTATTTTTGTAGAAGCCACCGAAACTGAAATAAGATATGATATTTTGAACTTTTTTATGATTATCAAAAAATATTTTTAAGTATTGGTAGTGCACAAATTTCTAGTATATTATGCCAATCATTAGCCAAAACAAAAAACGTTTAAAAAATCCTGGCCAAAATATGGATTTTTGTTCCTATCGGGAATGTATACCTTAAGCTAACATATTCTGGCTTGGCTCAACCAGACGCCAGTGATTCTTTTGTACATTTTTGAAAAATTATAAAACATTTTACATTGTAAAATTTGTGCCAGCCTTAGTATTTTTTACATTTTTCTAATGTCGTCATGTCTTGCGTTTTTGTGAAGTTTGTATGTTCACATGGTGTGAGGTAGATAAAATAGGGATCAGAATCACGCTTAGGAAACTTTCAGTCAGTTAGAGGTTACCTAAGCTATCACACAAATGGAGATTATTTTGAGATATCTTGCTGTTGTTCTCAGGTATAGTTATGTCTAATTGCGTTTTTTGTTTTCGAATTATATCTAGCTTAGCTCAAATTATTGGGAATGTCTTGAGTTATTTCACATTATTTAAAGTTTCATTTCGACTTACGTAAAGTGGCTCCATTAATTTATTATTTTGAGTTTTATTCAGATATGTTGATTGATGTCTCAGCTTACGAACAGCACAAGAAGGTACCCTAAGTGACAGAGCTACTACCTTTCCACTTGCTTGTTCATCATGCGTCTTGTATGTAGA
Organism: Tenodera sinensis; assembly: GCA_030765045.1. Classification (NCBI taxonomy): domain Eukaryota; kingdom Metazoa; phylum Arthropoda; class Insecta; order Mantodea; family Mantidae; genus Tenodera; species Tenodera sinensis. The sequence goes on from JAUKNM010000102.1 coordinate 660,912, forward strand.
GACCATTGGGCAAAGTAGATATATTTTGCACAAAAGCTCACCTAGAAAACCCTTATCCTAAAATCTGTTAAATTCTCTTATGTTCCGTTCACAATGCTGTAACTTCCATAACCATGTGTATATGCCACCATCTGCAATCACTCTCTGGTCATGTTAATGCGGTAGCACGATTTTGCGAACCTCTGAAAATTGAAATTTATTGTTTCCAACCATTAATTATATGCAATATGATATAGGCATTGTCAAATAAAAAAGTATAAAACAATACCTGCATATATAGACACACCTTCATGGATGTAATTATGTGATATAAATTCATAGACAGTATAAAACAATTGAGTCTTTTGCCATTTGGATACAAGAGAGCGTAGGCTTTCACGGCCGGAGTCAATATAACTAGGAGCTATTTCCGGGCTGTTATGGCGTGGTCTGCTGGAGTTTGAGTACCCAGACGTTTCGTCCACAGTTGCGGCGGACATCTTCAGTGGCGCGGTTGTAGTCTCCTCGGAGAAGTTAACGTGGCGTCTGAGGTGTAGCCTTTTTTTTTTTTTTTTGGACTGGCCCCTCCTCCGCCAGCCCAGGTGGCGATCATCCGAAAGGGATATACATCGCCTCCCCTACCATGCACTACGTCGACTCTACGAGGAAGGTTGGGAAGGTGGTGAGGTTAAGTCAGGTACCGCCGAAGCAAACCTGATGCTAGTGGGTGACTTCTAAATGGGCACCTGCATACAAGGGAGTATGCAGGTAGAGTAGGGTTAGGTACAGGTCTTGGTACATGGCCCAGGCCTGAAACCTAAGTGTTAGTGGAGGATATTTATGCGGAAGGCAGGATTCTTGGGGTGAGGTGTCGTGCTTAAATTGAGGAGTACATTACCTGAATTGGGGCTGCAGCTGGAGAGGGAGCTGCCTTGTCTCTGCGCAGCAGGTGCTGTCTATCCTGGAACATATTTACAATACATGCAGATGAATCATTGTCAGGGGTGATTATTTACATATATGGATTTATAGCTATTTTAACATTTTTATCTGTTTTTTGTTTTTATATATGTTTTGCCTTTGAATATTTACAATACTTACAGGGTTGTGATTTGTCTGTGTCCTGTGGGATGGCTGGGGTTGCCCTGTCACCCCTGTCCGCCCTGGATGGGGAGTGTCATCCGTCCGGGGACTTAAGGCTGTCTGATTGTTGAGCGTTATGGGGGTACTAGAGCACTGAGGTGTCTGGCTATGTCTCTTTCTGTGCTGCGGCGTGTTTATTGACCGGGATTGTTCTGTCAAAGAGCAATAGGGGCCTCTTATGCTTATTAGCATCTGTTTGTATTGTCCCAGTTGCCGAATGAGAGGGTTGTGATTCTTTTTAGCGGCTTCATACATATTATAAGCTAGTCTCCTAATAAATTTCTCTACTGTATGCATTTTCATCTCGCTGTGTATTACATCCAGCGAGGCCGTTCGTGGAATTTTAGGAATGGTTTGGAGAATTTTGTTTTGCAGCGTTTGTAGTTTTTGTATGCGTAGTGCCCCCATGCCGGTGCGGTATATGTGAATGCGGGGCGTATGAGCGTTTTGTAAAGCGTGAGGTCTAGTTACTTACTAAATGATGAATTTCTATTTAGGATAGGGTAGAGCCCGCCCAGTTGGGCGTTGGCCTACTGGGTTATTGTGTTTACGTGCTCGGCAAATGTGAGCTTGGAGTCCAGGATGACGCCTAAGTATTTGGCCTTATTGGTCCAGTTAATGGTGTCTCCATAAAGCTTAAGCGGAGCATTCCGGTTCGTGTAATTTAGTCTTTGCGAAAATAGTATCGCCTGTGTTTTTCCCGTGTTCACCTGTATGCACCATTGGTTAAGCCAGGGTTCAAGTTCATTGAGTGCAGCTTGTAGTCTATTTGTCACCAATTCTGGTTTCTAGGATTGCGCTGCTATAGCTGTATCGTCAGCGTAAATTGAGAGTACCTACTGTGTTATTGGTCTTAGGTATATCATTGATGTAGAGATTAAATAATGTTGGCTCGATTAAACTCTCTTGGGTGACTCCTGCCCTAAGTGTTCTGGTGCCAGAGGTAGCGTCATATATAGATACTGTGAAGGTTCTGTTCGTGAGGTAGTGCGCTAGAAGTTTTATCATGCTATCGTTGAAGTTTAGTTCTTTGAGCTTGTATATGAGTCCCGGATGATGGACTGTATCGAATGCCCACTGTATATCCAGGAATACTGTCCCTGTAGACCTGTTTTGGTTGAAATCTTGGGTAATAGATTCAACACTTCGTGTAATTTGCAGTGTGCTAGAGTGGTGTGGCCGAAAGCCGAACTGTTCGTGAATAATAACATCGTGTCTTTTGATGTGTGTGGTGATTCTTTTAAGTATTACCTTCTCTGCTACCTTGCTGATAGTCTTAAGCAGACTGATGGGCCTATAGTTCGTTGGGTTTGACCTGTCTTTGCCTGGTTTGGGAAACATTAATACATCTGCGGTTTTCCAAGGAGTTGGGTAGTACCCTGCTCTAGGCAGTAGTTGCAGATGTTGCTAAGATTTTCTAGCGCCTCTGTGGTTAGGTGTTTGAGTACCAAATTTGGTATTTTGTCAGGTCCTGAGGCCTTGGCATCCTTCAGGTGTTTAATTATCCAGCGAAGTTCCCCTGCATTCGTTTTTTATTCTTATTGTGGGCTGGTTGTGCCAGCACGTTGCGCATGTTACCTTCGAGTGTGGTCAAGATTAACCGGTGTCTGGTTAGGTGTGCAGGCGTCAGCTAGAGACTCGGCTAGAATATTTTCTGTATCTGAGTCGTGTTCCGCGTGGTTATTGTCAGGTTTTTTGAGGGGAGGAATATTTAGCGGCTCTTTGATTACTCTTTTGGTTAGCTGCCAGACGGCGGCCGCCCCTCCCGGATCTGAGCTACGCTAGGGTAAGGTCCCATTGATGTTGTGTAATTTGTGACAATCGCGTTTTTACTTGGCTGTTTAGTGTGGCTGTGTTTACCTTGTGTACGAGGTTTTTGGTTCGTTGCCACTTGCGGCGTTCGTGGTCCCTTTCTCTCATTAAGGCTATTAGGTCCGGTGGGTAATGAAATTCATGCTTGGGGGGGGGGGGGAGGGAGTTGCAGTGGGACATAGCTGCGATGGCGGCCTGATCTGCCTCTTCGTGAAAGCAGGGGAGCACGGCTGGGGGGGGGGGGGTGGGGGGGGGGAGGGCAGCATCTAGGTGTTGCCTGAAGGTGTCCCAATTTGTATGGTGGAAGTTTCTTATTGGTTTTTGAGGCTTAAGTTTTGGTGTTCCGTGGATATACAGTTGCACTTCTAAATGGCCTGAGGCTAGAGCGTCTATGGCATAAATGGCGTACCTGAATGTAGTGTTTTTCATGAGTGCAATGTCTAGTGTGTGTGGCGTGTGTTTGTTGTTGGTAGGTATGTACGTGGGGGTGTCCGTATATGCAATGAAGTAGTCGCTGTTTGCTGTTTAGGTGGTTCATGTGATTATTTAATGTGATCCCTGCTGTATTACTAGTGGTATTTCCCCAAGATGGGTGTATTGCATTGAAGTCTCCAGCGGTTAGCAGTATGTTATCTAGATTGGTTAATGTGTCGATGTCTCTGCTGTCAAGTTGGTTGGGAGGGATGTAGATGCTCGCTACAGTTACGGCTTGATTGGAGATGTTAATTGTAATGGCAGTTGCCTCCATGGTGTGAAGTTGAGGGATGTGCTTTTGGGAGTGTTAGACGTCAATTTGGATTGCAGAAGCTGTGCCTCCACCAGCCCACCCCTTTTCGGTCTATTCTATAGAAGTGCTATGGTGATGCTATTGGTGTATAAGTAGCGCTCGAGTTCTTATGCTCTGGTTCGTACCCCTCTAGCGTTCCAGTAGAGTAGCCTGTATTGGTGTGTGGTGTTGTGTTGGCGTGTGCTGTTGTTCGCCATGTTGCTTGTTGTCATTTGTGTGTGTTTATGGTTCATTGAGGTTTATCTTGGCCACATTTGCATGGTTAGCCTACCCATCGCGATGATACAATTGTCCATATGCACTGCGGGATCCCCTAGCGGTTCTATTGGATAAAAAAGGGCTGCAAACCCGTCTAGGAGATATTCGTATCCCCGCAATGTGTTGCTATCGCCTAGCCACAGCATGTAAAAGAGACTGTCTTGGTCAAAGTTTAGGCTTGGTTGGCCGTCTTTACCGGCACAAGAGTGCCCGGGATACCCACCTGCGAAGGCGGTTTTGGGGCTGGAGCTCTTAGGTTGTCGGCCTTTGAGGTGCCGGGCTGCTCCATAATGGACGCATTTAGGGGTGGCCTTTGGATCTCTTCCTGTTGTGGGACTGTAGCTCGCGGTTTCCTGGCGCTAGGCATGAACCGCTGTCTCTGAGGCAGTGGAGTGTACTGTGGCTGGGATTCTGGTAGGCTGCTCCCAGCCTTGGAACCCTGGGGCCTGGTTTGGGGCTAGATATAATTGTGGCTATGTGCGCGCGTGTGACACGTTCAGCGGAGGCTGGTTGCCAAACGTGGGGACGCGGTTAGGGGCGCATGTTTTGGGGATATGCTATTCTCTTAAAGACTGACATCCCCTCCATCTGGCCCCATGGTCCATGGCGTTGCAGAGGGCGCATCTGCGCGTTGTGCTCTCGCACGCTCGCACATGATGCGCCCCGGGACACCTCGCACAGACTTGCAGCGGTCATTTGGGGAGATGTAGTCCTCAACCCTAATACTACAGTGGGCCAGTACATTTATCTGTTTGAGGGCCGTGGAGGATACCTCGGTCGGCATTTCAACCATAAAGATGGGAATTAGGGTCCTGAATCTTTTGGAGAAAAGCTGTGTCACTTTAGTTATGTCCAGTTTTAGGGCCAGGAGTTCCTGCTGCACTTCATGGGGTGTCATATTACTGTACAACCCCTTTATTACCACCTTGTAGGTACCTTCTTCGGGCTGTGCAGTCAAGTGAAATGAGATATTATTTCTGCAGTGGCACACAAAGTTATTATAATCATTTAGGGCGATGAACTGCATCCCGTACCCGTTCTTGTAATGTGAGGTGTATTTCATGGGTCTATAAATCTTGTCAAACTCCGTGGTGAGCGCGGCTAAATTTTTGGAGCAATAGTCTGCTACGAAGACTTTTGCGATATTTTGCCTTTCTCTATTGAGAAAGTCATTCGTGGAATCGAATGTTTGGGGCTCGGTAGTCTGTGGCGCAGCGCCAGGAGGGAGGCTCTGGTCACCGTCCAAAACTTGGCTATCATAGCTCAAGTCCAGGCCAGCGTTCAGGTCAAACCTCTTGGGTTGCTCCGCTTCAGGCTGTGTTGTTTGTACTTGGGGTGTTTGGGGTTCTTCAGCTACATCTGGACTTTTCTTTTTTGTATATCTTTCTGTAATCTTATTTCCTGGGAGCTCATTTGGGGGTAAGGAGGCTGAGTGGCTCCCAAACCTTGTGGTCAGCATTGTAACACGCTATAATTAGAGCTAGCTAGGAAGAGAAAGATGTTACAGAAGTGTTGAAACCTAAAATCCGCCAGCAGATCACTATCGCGAAGGCCGAAGACTATTACTCTTTAGGTAGTGACCTGGATGACGGCGCCTACCTTATTTCTAATACTAACAGGCGAGTTTGAATCTAATGACAGAAAAGAGGAAGGATAGAGATAGTCAGAGAGATAGAACAGCTAATGGGTGCTGATAGGCACAGGCAACAGAGAACCGGAGCCTTTCAGGCTCCTTTGGTTCCACTATAAATACTGTTGGCTATGTTCTTGTTGCCTTGCCCGTATAGTCTGCGTAACCTGTAGAATCAGTCACGCTGGGCTCTGGTCCTCTGGTGGCTCCCCACGAGGAAACCGGTTCTTGTAGAGAGGTCCGTGCCCCTTGGCTGCTGCGACGTGTCTCCCGCCCTCACTCTGAGAAGAGGTGTAGACTGCCTGAGCTGCTGTATTTATCCGCCAAGTGGCCTCCGCTGATAGGTCTGGATGGCGGACGACAGGAGAGAGGGGGAGGTCTTCACCAAAAGTGTTGTTTCCTCCTGATTGGTTCACTCCAATTTCTCCTGTTTTGTGCCGTTTCTTGCCTTCAATTACAGGATACTAGTTGCTGTTAACTTTCAAAGCTTCTTCCTTCCTATTGAAATTGTGGGGATGTTTATATATTTAAATAGCTTCACGTTGTAGTCGGGCATGATAGTGTGTTGTGGATGATAGAATGCTCGTGTCCTGAATGTGTTCGCCCTCCGCTTCAATGGCGTGTTGAGCTACTGCGGACTTATCCGTTTGGCCCAGGCGGCAGCTTCTTTTGTGTTCGATAAGTCTGATCGGGACTACACAGCGCAGCATCAACACAAACTACGTAAAAGAGGATCTGGTCCAAAACGACTACATTGGCGTCCAGGTGCGCCAGATAACTTCACGCGGCAGGCCTCTGCCAAACTTCCAGGTAAATAAAAAATTACTGCAGGAACGAGAGATGTATCATAGTTTGGTCACCGTGGAGGTCCTGAAGACAAATCAAAACATCACACAATGCTTCTACTGCCAGCAGTTGGGGCACACATTTAGAAACTGCAACATGGCTCCCTGTGTGTCCTTTGTGGTGACCACCGCCCGGCTGACTGCCCAAAAAAAAGGCGAAACAGGATGCTGTACCCCACTGTGCAAACTGTGGTAAATCGCATCCTGCGAGCTACAGGGAGTGTGAGACGTTTCGCAACGAACGTCACCGCCGTCAACTGGAAACCATAGCCAGGAACTCTCCCAGTGCTCAGCCAGGGCCAAAACCCATCATGTGTCCGGCCCTGGTTCAAACGAGCCTCTCCTTTGTGGGAGCTACCGGAGCGCAAAAGGCACCTGTGCCACCACAGAATGGTCCCCCTCCACAACCCCAACAGGCGCGCACAGGTGACTTGGGCGGGTTAAAAGACATCTTTAACCTATTCAAAGATATAAATTTACCCTCACTGTTAACAAAGCTGCAGCTTTTCCTCGCCAAATTCAAAAGCTGTAGCAGCACTTGGGAGAAAATTGAGACCATTATATGTCTCCTCTCAACCCTCTTAGAGCAAATGGCCCATGTAGGGGAGGCACAACTTTAACTCGCGCGCTCCTGTGGACTGCAGATGGGATCCACAGGAAGCAACACAAACTTGAAAACTACCTACGGCGTAACAAAATTGACGCCGCATTCATCTACGAAACAAAATTAAAACAGGATCACACTTTAAGCTCCAGGGATATCAAATCTTTCTAAATGACAGGATTGGCATACAAGGGAGAGGGACTGCTATTTTGCTAAGAAACACCGTTGATCATGCTCCTGTCACGCTACCCGTCCTGGCAGCACTGTTTTGCTAAGAAACACCGTTGATCATGCTCCTATCACGCTACTGGTCCTGGCAGCACAATTTTTCTAAGAAACACCGTTGATCATGCTCCTATCACGCTACTGGTCCTGGCAGCACTATTTTGCTAAGAACCACCGTTGATCATGCTCCTATCACGCTACCCGTCCTGGCAGCACTATTTTCCTAAGAAACACCGTTGATCAGGCTTGTCACGCTACCCGTCCTTGCAGCACTATTTTGCTAAGAAACACCGTTGATCATGCTCCTATCACGCTACCCGCCCTGGCAGCACTATTTTGCTAAGAAACACCATTGATCATAACTCCTATCACGCTACCCGCCCTGGCAGCACTATTTTGCTAAGAAACACCATTGATCATAACTCCTATCACGCGACCCGCCCTGGCAGCACTATTTTGCTAAGAAACACCATTGATCATAACTCCTAACACGCTACCCGCCCTGGCAGCACAATTTTGCTAAGAAACACCATTGATCATAACTCCTAACACGCTACCCGCCCTGGCAGCACTATTTTGCTAAGAAACACCATTGATCATAACTCCTAACACGCTACCCGCCCTTGCAGCACTATTTTGCTAAGAAACACCGTTGATCATAACTCCTATCACGCTACCCGCCCTGGCAGCACTATTTTGCTAAGAAACACCGTTGATCATGCTCCTATCACGCTACTGGTCCTGGCAGCACAATTTTTCTAAGAAACACCGTTGATCATGCTCCTATCACGCTACTGGTCCTGGCAGCACTATTTTGCTAAGAACCACCGTTGATCATGCTCCTATCACGCTACCCGTCCTGGCAGCACTATTTTCCTAAGAAACACCGTTGATCAGGCTTGTCACGCTACCCGTCCTTGCAGCACTATTTTGCTAAGAAACACCGTTGATCATGCTCCTATCACGCTACCCGCCCTGGCAGCACTATTTTGCTAAGAAACACCATTGATCATAACTCCTATCACGCTACCCGCCCTGGCAGCACTATTTTGCTAAGAAACACCATTGATCATAACTCCTATCACGCGACCCGCCCTGGCAGCACTATTTTGCTAAGAAACACCATTGATCATAACTCCTAACACGCTACCCGCCCTGGCAGCACAATTTTGCTAAGAAACACCATTGATCATAACTCCTAACACGCTACCCGCCCTGGCAGCACTATTTTGCTAAGAAACACCATTGATCATAACTCCTAACACGCTACCCGCCCTTGCAGCACTATTTTGCTAAGAAACACCGTTGATCATAACTCCTATCACGCTACCCGCCCTGGCAGCACTATTTTGCTAAGAAACACCATTGATCATAACTCCTAACACGCTACCCGCCCTGGCAGCACAATTTTGCTAAGAAACACCGTTGATCATGCTCCTGTCACGCTACTGGTCCCGGCAGCACAATTTTGCTAAGAAACACCGTTGATCATGTTCCTGTCACGCTACTGGTCCCGGCAGCACAATTTTGCTAAGAAACACCGTTGATCATGCTCCTGTCGCACTACTGGTCCTGGCAGCACTAGAGTCAACGGCTCTCAATCCTTGCTTTAGAGCACCACGTTATAGTTGCAGGAGATTTCAATGCCGCACCCCTGGTGGTTTTTTTCGACGGGCAAAAGCGGCCGGAAATCTCCTGGTAGAACTTATAATACAAAATGACAACATTGAGGTACACATTACCCCAGAATTCACTTTTTGGCATAGTTCTGGGCACATTGACCCTGAGATGTAAGACATCGTACTTACAGAAAATGCGACACGCTCAAATAACTGACAAAGATATTTAACGCTTGTTTGCAGTACAGCTATTTCCCCTCGACTTGGAAGTGAGCCAAGGTCATTATGCTCCCAAAGCAAGAGCAAAGCACCGGACAGTCACAAAATTACTACCCCATTAGCCTCTTGTCTACAATTGGTAATTGCTCTAAAAACTTATCCTTTCTCGACTTAAATACATGGAAATACATGACCTTTCAAATTCTAAGTTTGGCTTTAGAAAAGGACATTCCACAGAATTGCAGCTTCTCAGACTAACTGATGCCGTAACTGCGAAATTTAACAATGGAGCTTCAGCGTTGGTGCTATTTTTGGACGTAGAAGCCGCGTTTGACCGGTGCTGGCACAATATCCTTATCTATAAACTGCACCGCAATTTCCAGGCCCTTCAAAATTATATGTATTTGCTGAACAATTTCCTAGAAAATAGACCTTCCTACTACCAAATGGAAAACTGTTGCTCTACGGAGCGAGTAATGGGGGCTGGCGTCCCACAAAAGGGCAATCATGTCGCCTTTTCTGTACATACTGTTTACCAATGATTTCCCCGTGGACGCTGTATGCAAGGTCGCTTTATATGCTGACGACACCGCAATGTACAACTATCACAAAAACCCTCTTTTCGGCCTTGCAGAAATGCAAAGATACACAAACAACTTCCTCTCAATGCTCCATGACTGGAAGATCAAAATTAACCCCAATAAATGCCAGCTAATACATTTTTCAAAACGGCATCACACTTTGGCAAAGGACCAAACGGTCGGTGATCAAATATTGCAATGTCGTCAGCATGTTAAATACCTAGGCGTAACCGTGGACCGCACGACGTGCTGGTCCACCCACAACAAAGTGCGGCTAAAGTTATGCGCCCCCATCTTCCGCAGAAAACAGTTACAACTTAAATCCAATCTGATTTTATATAGGTAATTTATACTTTCGGTGGTCCTGTATGCATGTGTGCCCTTGTCAAATGCCTCCTAAACCGCCCTTAAACAAATTCAAACCCTCCAAAACCTCTCCCTTAGAAAAATCCTCTCTGCTCCTCTCCTTACCACTAACCATACTCTTCGCCTCGAAACCCAGATCCCGTCCATCTCGGAAGCAATAGCAAAAAGAGCAACGCTAACATGGACGCGCATTAGGAACCACGAAAACTACGTGATCGCCAACATTGGCAAAGGCGAGCGAAAGCACTGCAAGCACGCAAGAATCAAAATGTTCTAGACGCGGCACGGCTGACTCACTAATGCGCATCCATGCAAACTCGGTACTAGGCCACAGACACACATTACGGCAGAGGCCCTCGCTTCGGAAAACGCCCAGGAGCTGCACCCTGTCCGCGCTGGAAAACAGCGAGAGAATGTAAATGATGTAAAAAGTGAAGTGTAAATGGTGCAGTGCGCGAGCTGGGACGCATATTTCTGGTGTGCCCAGTGAAGGTGTGTGTATGTGTGAGTATGAGTGTGTGTGTGTGTGTGAACTTGTGCGTGTATGTGTGTATATAAATGTATATGTACATAAAGAAAGAAAAAACGATTGGAACAGAGACCAAAAGACAAACACACAATCAAAAAGTGTTCTCGGTGACCCCAGAGTGGTCATCCTATGGGTTTTTGGTGAAACCCAAAACTATAACTTTGTAAATATAAATAAATGTAACTAAACGTAAATTGTAGCCTGTAAACCGGGCCCCTTTACCGGCACCAGGCCAAAACTTAAGGATAAAGCAAACTGAAAACTGAAACTGCAGCAGCACTATGGAGAAAATGGAGACCATCATATGCCTCCTCTCAACCCTCTTAGAGTAAATGGCCCATGTAAGGGGAGGCATAACTTTAACTTGCGCGCTCCTGTGGAATGCAGATGGCGTCCACAGGAAGCAACACGAACTTGAAAACTATCTACGGCGTGACAAAACTAACGCCGCATTCATCTGCGAAACAAAATTAAAACAGGATGACACTTTTAAGCTCCAGGGATATCAAATCTTTCGAAACGACAGGATTGGCAGACAAAGGGGAGGGACTGCTATTGCTATTTCATTATTGGAAAATCAAAATTAACCCTAATAAATGCCAGCTAATACATTTTTCAAAGCGGCATCACACTTTGGCCATGGACCTAACGTTCGGTGGTCAAATATTGCAATGTCGCCAGCATGTTATATACCTAGGCGTCACCATGGATCGCACGATGTGCTGGTCCAACCACATAAGAAATACCGCCAACAAAGGCAGACAACAGCTTAAGTTTTGCGCTCCCATCTTCCGCAGCAAACAGTTGCAAATGAAATCCAAACTCGTTTTATATAGACCATTTATTCTTTCGGTGGTCCTAGATGCATGTGTGGCCTGGGCAAATGCCTGCAAAGCCGCCCTTAAACAAATCCAAACCCTTCAAAACCTCTCCCTTAGAAAAATTCTATCTGCCCCACTCCTAACCATTAACCAAAGCCTTCACCGTGAAACCCAAATCCCATCCATCCCAGAGGCAATAGCAAAAAGAGCCAAGACAACATGGACGCGCATTAGGAACCACGAAAACTACGTGATCGCCAACATTGGCAAAGACGAGTCAAAGCACCGCAAGCACGCAAGAATCAAAATGTTTTAGACACGGCATGGCTCACCGACTAATGCGCGTCCATGCAACCTCGGCCCTAGGCCACACACACATTACGACAGAGGCCCGGGCCTGGAAAACACCCAGGAGCTGCACCCTGCCCGAGCAGGAAAACAGCGAGAAACTGTAAATAGTGTAAAAAGTGAAGTGCGGTGTAAATAGTTGAGTGCGCGAGCTGAGACGCATATTTTTGGTGTGCCCAGCAAAGGTGTGTGTGTATGTGTGTGTGTGCGTGCCTGCGTGCGTGCGTGTGTGGGTGAATGCGTGTGTGTATATAAATGTATATAAAAACAAAAACGAATGGAACAGACACCAAAAAGACACAAACAAATGCTGTTGTCGGTGACCTAAAGATGGTCTCAGTATGGGTTTTTGATGAAACCCAAAACTATAAATTTTGTAAATATGTATAATTGCATATAAATGCCAATTGTAGCCTGTAAGCCGGGCCCCTTTGTGTCGGCACCAGGCCAAAGCATATTAATAAAGAAAAACTGAAACTGAAGCCACACCTCAGACGCCACATTAACTTCTCCGAGGAGACTACGACCGCGCCACTGAAGATGTCCACCGCAGCTGTGGACGAAACGTCTGGGTACGCAAACTCCAGCAGACCACGGCATAACACTCGGAAATAACTCCTAGTTTTATTTGGATACAAGTTTATTAATAGTATTTGTAGGCCATTCCGTAATAGATTCAGCAATATGCTGTTAAAACTGGACCAGATTCATTGAGTTCTTATTGTTTTATTAGTCACATGACTGTTAAATGTGACGTACTGATCAGCAGCACTATGTTTAATACTATTATATTTTTATCACAGTACCATGAATATCAAAACCACATATCTTAGAGCGGAGGTCGACAAAGCTTGCAGAAATTTGCCATTCGAGCTTGAAATCTTCTCAACACTATTTTGTTTTGTGTAGACTGTAGAATCATGTGCGAAATATACAGGATAATAATGGAAGTGCCTCATGAACATAATTTGCAATTGGAAATGTGACTTTATGTAACATTTTCTATTGCCAGTCAAAATGAAATGTAACTCACCCGACAGCTATGTGCGCACTACCGCAGTCAATGAGTATTGGTGTTTGGTACACATTGAGGAACTAGTAGTTCCATGTGCATGCTGTATTGTATTCTCTGTGCTGAACAGGACCAACGCTCCGCATTACCGTATCATGCAATAGTAGAGTTACATTACCAAAACTACGGTTTGCTAGTTTTGGTGCAGTACATAAATGACGTAAATGGTACGTTTACCGGTAGTATTGGTAGAATTAGTAGGGAAAGAGACATAACTCGAAATACAACGAATTAAAAAAATTAACGAGAAACTCAAACATTATGGTTACCAAAAGCCGTCTTCATGAGTTCGGTCGTTGTTGCTTTTCGATCCAAAATAACATCACCCGTGATCACTATCAGTGTGTTCGATTTAATTTGTGGTCTACTTAGAGGAGCTTTCAAACGTTTTTGAGGACACTAACGTTCCGCAGCTCAAACAGCCTTTATATACCCTCCCTTAGTTTAGGGAAGGCTTAAAGCTCAACGTTTCTGGTTTCTAGAGCAATCTAATAAAACATAATCAAAGAACAAAATAACGCGATCGATATGAGGTGACGCCTGATAGTTATGCAGCACATGTAACGTACAGGTAATGCGGGGTGGTTCTTAACAGACCAATTCTACTAGGAATACTACCGTAGTCTACACTTACTTATGGTAGTTTACGGTAGCCTACGGTAGTTTCACGACACTATCCAATGAAATGCAAAACACAAATACGCCATTGAACATTAGAGACCCCTAGGGGCAGTGAGTAGTACTGCACAAGGGTGTTTAAATCTGACGTGCCACAAACTGGTTTCGCAATCGGTGACTCCAGCATGACGATGTTACATTGACGCGTGTAATACAGTAAAATGGATTCCGAACACCCTTCTTCACATTCTCAAAATGCTTAATGTGATACTGGCTATCTACTCCTCAAGTTTCTGTACATTCTTTTCCGCAACAGTATAATAAAGTATGTGTTAAAAAGACGATTTGTTTGTAATATTCTCAAGTTTCTCTGCCCATTATCAACTCACAAATGCCCCTTGTATATCCTGTTATTCTGTCCATCTTAACTATAACAGGAAAGTATTTTGAGTCACAGTGTAAGCTACCTTTGTTCATACTTGGAGGTTGCAGTAACAACCATTAGCCATTTATACCACAACACGTGTTTTTTGTTTATTTCTTCTCTTTCGAGTGGTCGTGTGAGGAAATATAGCATGTAGGGACATGAATATATGAATACAATGCCATAGATACTGCCACCGTTGGCTGTGTGACTGTGAAACTTTAGTCAGTTGCTATGATTGTTGTAACAATTACCAACGAACAAATAAATATATTTTGTGAGTGAAAAATAATTATTCATTATTAATGGGACCCTGGGACTGAAAAGGGACCGAAAAATTATCAACTTGACCATTTTTAGGTTTAAGCACACAAATGTCACCTATACCTTGAGTCATCGGTTACAAGTGACTTTTTTTTTTAGATTCCATCATTTTCAAAGGTCTAGCGCAGGCTTTAAATGTCATGTGCGCTAATTTAAACGTCCCTTTTCTGCCTAAATTTCTGCAGTATCTGAGCAAAATGTGGGCCAAAAGGACTCTAAAACAACCAAATTAAGTGGAAAGAAGTGGTTAAACTATGAATCTGAGAAGACACACTAGTAGACAAAAGAGAGGAGGTGTATCATATGCAGCAGGACAGTGTTAGGACAAACTGGTGATTTCACTCATGATCATGATGCATGTGTATAAAAAATGTTTTTTCTCGACTTTATATTTTAATACATTATTCGCTCCATGCGCATTAAATTTTGTGCTATGGTCCTAGAATTTTATCAGCATGTGCTCTATTTGTGTGACTTCAACTTTAGTCTTTGATTTCAAAATTTGGAAATTTGTTTAGCTTTAAAAAACTGAAAAAACCAAAAGGGTTAAAAATGGTTTCAATATCCATCAAAGGTAAGGAATTAATTGCTTCAAAAGTAATTACTTTTCTACCTTCCAGAGGTTGATGGTGTTTGTTGAGCAATTAGCGTTGAAAATACTAAAACTATTGTGATATTTTATTTCTTGATTCGCATTGAGTATTTTGAATTTTAATATGACATCCTCATATACAAACAATATCACAAAGTAGAAATAAAACAATTAAGAATTCAAATGAAAACAGCTTTTCATATAATAATTGTTCAACCAACCTTATTTGTAAATATTACGGAGTAAAACAATTAGTACATGCAGAGGATTCGAGGCACCTTTACAGCGCATGGATTACTTACGAATCGTGTGCTCGTTCCAACTGAGCCAGCTAGTAACTTCAGAGACAACCAACGTTAAATTCATTCATGTTGAATACTTGGGTGGAACCTAGCATAGGGGCCGATGTTTTCATGTTAGAGTGTAAAATGCGGATTGCATAAAACAGGAACATAAGGGGCCGCTGACTCACCTCGTATAAAGTATACTAACCAAAACTGAGGCCGAAAAGTAGTTCTCCTATTTTGAAAAATTCACATACATTGCGACAATCAGTAGCAGATTAATTTCTGAATATTTAGGAATTGACTAATGCTACGAAAAAGTAATTTGACACAAGCTGAATATTTCCAAGGGCTCCATATCTCACGGTTTCTCAGTTACATAGAGGAACGATGATAAACTCAAATGCTACTCAGAGGAAACTCAATGCGCATATTTTATTTCTTATGCCAATGCTTCCCTCAAATCTATGAATGAAATGGTGACAGACATTTTCAGAAAATCCAAAATAAAGAAAACTTTGGGATGAAGAAGAGCAAAGGGTGTGTGCAGTCGGTCTGGGTGGCCCAGTTGGATAGACGCTAGCTGGACAAGGTCGCGGGTTCAAATCCGACCCAGACCGATGGTTTTTAAGTGTACTTAAACACGACAGCTCCATGTCAGTAGATTTACTGGCATGTAAAGGAACTCCTGCGGGACGAAATTCTGGCACACCGCCGACGCTGATGCGATCCTAGCAATTGACAGCGTCGTTAAGCAACAAAATAATTTTTAAAGGGAAGGGGGTGGAAGTTTCTGCCTGATATGGCTACCTAGTGTGTAACGCAGGGATAACATTTTGCATTTATTCCGCCTTTACAGCTTCATTTATGTCGTTCATACACACACACACACACACACACACACACACACACACACACACACACACACACACACACATACGCGCGCACACACACAAACACATGCGCATTCACACACTCACACATACACACACGCGCACAATCACACACAATCACACACGCGCGCGCGCGTACTCACACACATGCACATACACTCACACAGACACACACATGCACACAGACACACCGACAGACACACACATACACACATGCACACACATACACACATGCACAGACACACACATGCGCACACAGACACACACATACACACAGACAGACACACACATACACACATGCACAGACACACACATGCACACACAGACAGACACACATACACACATGCACACACAGACAGACACACATACACACATGCACACACAGACAGACACACATACACACATGCACACACAGACACACACATACACACATGCACAGACACACACATGCACACACAGACACACACATACACACATGCACAGACACACACATGCACACACAGACAGACACACACATACACACATGCACACACAGACAGACACACATACACACATGCACACACAGACACACACATACACACATGCACACACAGACAGACACACACATACACACATGCACACACATACACACATGCACAGACACACACATGCACACACAGACAGACACACATACACACATGCACACACAGACAGACACACACATCCACACATGCACACACATACACACATGCACAGACACACACATGCACACACAGACACACATGCACACACAGACAGACACACACATGTACACACAGACAGACACACATACACACATGCACACACAGACAGACACACAGAAACACACACACCTACACACACACTTAAACACTTACCGTTTTCTGGGAATGAATTCTATTAGATTCAGCAGATCCCAAAATTTGTATTTCCAGTGAAATTTCAATATGGGTTTGTTGGGTGAAATGCTGCATTTCCTCTGTTTGCGACAGGTGGGGTTGTGTAATTATGCGTAATCCCTTTTTGTTATTCCAGGTATTCAAATTATGTGTAAAAGCTGGTAAAATGCATAGAAAACGTAAAATATTTGTAAATGTTTCAATACATGATAAAAAGAAGGAGTATTAAAACACACATTTCCTTCGGAGTAGTTATGTGCACTTGAGGTTTATTCATTTGCTGCAACGTTACAGAGCACAATATATACAGGAGACAGATGTATAATGCTAATGCTTAGGATAATAAGTAGCTCGAGTGTAATAAAAATTCAATGAAATAAAAGGATAAAGTATTATATTAATGGTTAAGATAGGAAATAGCTTCTAAGTTAATATTGCATGATTATCACGTTTAAATAGCAGTTCCATATCCCTCCCAATATATGCACATAGCTACAATATGTGAGCATGAAGAACAATCTCTTGTGTATCATCGACACTTGAAAGAAATCACGTTAGAAGATATATTTAAGCCTGCAGGCCCCCCCCCCCCCCTCCCACCCTGTGTGTCTGTCTCTCCGTCTAAGTGGTTTGCATCAGGAGAGGCCTTTAAACCACGGCAAAATGCTTACAATGCAGAATACCGAGCCAACCTTCCTGACCCATGGGTTTTTGGGGGCGCCCCGGGTCACTAGGCGAATGCTGGGAAGGATAATTCCATCCCTCGAATTTCTAGTCCCTCCATGTCACTTCACCTCACATTTCATGTGCTTCAGGGTTCAAAGTGTCGGCGGGAGTTTCGGTGTGCACGGCAGGTGCTTGCTCTCTGTAAATCCGCGTCCTCTGTATTATTGATGTAGGTGCCAAAACTAAGATATGAGGAATATCGTGATTATCGTGTGCCTGCCACCTCACACGACCCTGAAACCTCAATCCCTGGACAGATCACTGATGGACCTTCTAAGACCTATGGCATTGAGGGGGTCAAAAAGGCACTGAAAACTGCTTGGATGGACACACAAGACATTACAGAGCATAAGCCGACTTCGTCGCAGCTCCACATGCTCCTGACACCTATGATAAAGATAGTGGTGCTATCCAGTTTTGAACTGGATACTAGTGTTCTCCCACACTATGGTGAGTGATCTTCGACGTTCGTAGTTTATATCACTCCACAGCATACATCACCAGCGCCAAGTATAACAAAGGAAAATTTCTTAAAGAGGGGCCATTAAAGTCTCACAGCAACTGTACCAACCAGGTCTCCATACAAGGATACACTCAAGTATTATTTAGAGAATAAGACACGTGCGAAGATCAGACTCAAAGAACAAACCCTCTGCAGCCTCCTACAACACTACCAAACAACAAACACTTCAACCAACAATCAATCACTATCAGAGGGAGCAACAAACCTGCTATGATGAGAAAACACACACGCAAAGGAAGGCGAACACCCATTGGGGAAAAAATGACAGCAAAAAGCTGATAATGAAAGAAAAGAAAGGGAAAAAATGTCATTAACAAATTTAAACTGTACATGATGAGAACATTAACAAAAATATTGTCTTTCTAACATGCGTTTCATACTACAACCCAAGTTTCCAAATATATATTTTCTCTCGTGTTTTCAATAACTGCGCTTGCTTAAAAGTTCTAAATATTTATTTTAAAATATATTAATATACCTACTGTAGAATATCCAATACAATTTTATACTACTATTTTGATGAATTTTAAGGCAAGAGGCACACCTAGGAATTCAAACTTTTGTCAAAAATGGAAAGGGAGGTCCAGCTCCTATTTTATTCCCATTATTATTATCATCATCGTCATCATCGTCATCGACATCGTCATCGTCGTCGTCATCATCATCGTCATCATCGTCATCATCATCATCATCATCATTATTATTATTATTATTATTATTATTATTATTATTATTATTATTATTATTATTATTATTATTATTATTATTATTATTATTATTATTATTATTATTATTATTATTATTATCATCATCATCATCATCATCAAAGAATAAAACAATTTGATTTATATAACCAAGGAAAGTAAGTGTCGCTTTTTCCTCTTTCCTTGTTCCTCCAAGTTTGGAATTCATTTTACTGCGTGTTTATTCTCCTAACGAGTTGAAGAAGTGTTAAAAAAAAGAGAAAAAAAAGAAAGAAAGAAACACTGCGTCATATATTGTGAAGAATGGTTTTATAAACTATAATTATGTTTTAACCATCGCTTCTGCTATAATTTAATCTTCTACTAACTCAACGATACCGCGTTTTTATTAATGTCTAGGATCCGTTTCTTCTGCGAGCCAACAGCATAAAAGAAGCAAGTCCATATAAAATTATACACCACCGGAACTCACACCTATTGATCAAATAAGTGCCTACTTTAGCGTCTTCACTAATGTCGTTATCTTAGTTTAGAACTAAAATAAGCCCAATTTATCATTTTTATAACATTTTTATTTAAAGGATTATTAATAAAACACTAGTGTATGGTTATTACTATTACTATTATCCTTATTGTTTTTGTTGTTGTTGTTGATCTTGTTGAAGAAAAGGAAGGAAGAGAGGGAGCATATGTGTAATACATTGGATGGATGTGGAAACTTGAGTCAGCTGCTTCATGGGCGTGTAAAGTGATTCTGAGAACATCATCAGCATAGCAATCATGTTTCCATATAACTGACATTTTATTCCTCCGTGAGGAATGTTTCAGAAACATCTTCAGAATGTTTTTTGGCTATAATTGTATTACTTTCTGTGCACTTTAGAAGTTAGCCATTTTAAGAGGATTTTTAGTATCTGAAATAGATTTCTTGGAAACTAAAACCTTTCCTACTTACTACCTTGGTTGTTGCTACGCTTCCCAGTTGTCACATTCAAAGTGTCACAAACTCCTAATAGCACTGTCTTCTAATATTGCTTCTTAAGCAGTACTATACCGCTTCCTGCAATAAATCTACCATTAAAAAGGTCTACAATTCCGCGTACTTCCAGCTTATTAAAAACTGCTGCTACTGTTAGATTTGAAAAAAAAATCCAAACCAGTGAATTCATTCCACAAAAATTAGGTATTATATGATATTATACGTATTCAGAGGTAATGACTGTATTTGCTGCAGAAACAAGAAGGGTGCCTCAGTGATGTCACCTGCTCTAATTGTGGAAAACAGAATGAAGTATTACTTGAAAGTTAGAAACATAACCCTGATATTCTTAGAACCGTTTTAATAGGATCCAATCTTATTTGTTTATTATTAATTTGAAGTGAGGCCATTAATGAAGATGTCCACGTAGGGATGGGTTTCCCATATCAGCGTACTGGTTTTACAGAAAACACGAGCTTCCTCAAGAGAAATGCCATTTAACTATGTGCTAACAAATGACTTGAATTTGTCAGTTTGTTGGTCCGAGTGTTAAAAAGTTTGGCATCAATTAGAAGATGAGTCAGAAAAGAGCCGAAATAGCGTGTTGGGTCACTTCGGCTCTGGCAAACAGCCTGCAGCATTCCTCAGCCTTCAAGGTGAAAGAGACTGACATTAATGTCCGCGGTAGGCGAGACGTTCCTTCGTTCGAACGATGCTTTTGAAATTAACAGCTGCACAACGTATCACTCACCGCGCATGTTAAATGATAAATAAAAGCCGCAAGTCCAGTCTTTATTGGCGTTTCTTATTGCGCCAATTTTAGCTCACACATTGTGCCAACAAACCTGTTGTTCTTCTATTCTTAAACGTTAAGAACGCTTTTAGACTTGTTAGAGATGCTGTGCTAATAAGTAAAGTTGGCCATTAATGCGAATCATTACTCTGACGTTCAGGTATCACCAACTTTAAAACGTGAATAACTTCATTATTCGAAATTCACGCACATTCAAAGAAAAAACGTTAGTTTCACTTTACAAATCCTTTGTTAGACAAAATCGTGAATATGCATCTATTATTTGGAATAATAACACCACAAAATACATCCGTGGAATAGAAAAAGTACAATAAAAATTTTAAAATATGTACTATTTAAAAGAACTGAGCGTTACCCTACGTATTGAAGTTACGAAACCCTTTTGAAAATATTTAAACTTAAAGGCTTTAAGCGCCAGAACAGTCATTGCAGGTTGAATGCTTCTGTTTAAAGTCTTACACTCGGTTATTGATGATAGACAAATTATTGTAAGTTTTATGTGCCAAATGAAATAAGTAGATTCGAGAAGTTATTTTTCACCTCTAGAGCAAAAATCCACAAAAATTCAACGTAAATAGAATTTTATATTTATATATCAGTCCTCGCTATTTTGATGTAGATATATTCAACATGTCAGAAACTCGATTCAAAAGTGCCATAGTGAATAATTTATACTTACATAGATTAATATAAAGTTTTGCATTCAGAACTGATTGCATAATGTTATTATTTTCTTTTATTGTTAAATTAACAATGAAAAATCTATCCATCCTGGAAAAAGTAAAAGCGAGATACATAAAGAAAGCACTACGAGTGTCAAAACCAACAAAGTGAAGACTCGTGTACCAGGTGGCGAGGGAAAAACTCCTCACAGAACCATCTTGAATTGAAAACTGAGATATTTCGACTAAGGCTATGTAATTCCGCTCTGGCCTAGGCCACGCCTGCATAATTGCCCATAAACAAACAATCAAATACATGGAAACTATTTCAAACCCGTGTAAGTATATTTGCGAACATGTATTTGTGAACCGTTATCTGATGTTCGAAACATTTTCTTTCGGGAGGGGGCATGTTCCGATATGAAAAACAAGTGCAACAGCAATCATAAATACATAGATCTGTGCGTGTTTCTGGAAGATGCACACACCGAATAGTACTTACCGCAGTTCCCATTTTATAAGCAGAGGCGTTAAATTATCATATACCAATTATCACCTGGCCATTCTTTTGTTTGGTACAAATTATCATTAGTTTAGTCAGTGTCACCAACTGTATCCCAGAAATCACCGAAAAATAAGTTATTATACATTACAATGGATTAACGATGGAAATAGCATTCCATTTAGATTTGACAACTGTTATAAGAACTGTTCTTTTAAAATTAATGTATTTTTCCAGAAGAAAGGTTAATGTTAAAAATAAAATGATATATATTTGAGATTATAAACTGGTTTTCTGTTAATAAGAGAAGATCGAAATACACGTAATTCTTGAGTTTCATTTTCCTCAGTTGCCATGTTGAGTAAGTCGAAATACACTAATCGAAATATATTATACAGCCTTGACGGGCCAAGGCTTACTGCCCGGCCACTGCGTCCCCTACCTCTGCCCACTACAGGCGCCATAAGTGGGGTGTAGTGCTGGTAGGTGGAACGTGGTAAGAGCTCCGAGCACTCACGGCCGGTTATGCGGCCTTCGCAACCTGGGGTCCCTACTTCTATATCAAGTAGCTCCTCAAATGGCTCCTCCAGGACCTAACGAGCCTAAGTGTACCCCGCGCCATACCTCCCTCCCAGCGGGGGAAAAATCCCCACACCGGTACCGGAGCACTAACACTACGCAATATACATGTGTGTGTGTGTGTGTGTGTGTGTGTGTGTGTGTGTGTGTGTGTGTGTGTGTGTGTGTGTGTGTGTGTGTGTGTGTGTGTGTACACCCTAAGACAAAACATGAGCAGACTCTGGAAGCGTATATTTATCTAAGTCCAACCACTCGGCCATCCGCTCACATTGAATAGTTGAGACTCAATATGAGAAATGACAACAGAACGACACTAAAGACACGCATCCCGTGACACCATTGTAAACCGGCCGCGGAAGGGACTTGGACTTAGACAAATATACGCTTCCAGAGTGTGCTCACTTTTTGTCTTAGGGTGTATACCTATATGTGTGTGTGTGTGTGTGTGTGCGCGCGCGCATGTATATATTCATATAATAATATACATATATAATTTAAAATTTAACATTCTGTGGTCAAATTTTTCTATATATTGTTTAAATTCATCTTCTAGTTACGAAATAATGGAGCTAAATTATGTACATTCGATGCCACGACCTTCCGAGGTTAGACTTCTTGTTATATTACGTCTGATAAAATTCAATATTTGGACACACGAGGACTGTAAGGACAACAACAACTACAACAAGATTGTCACTGATTGAGGACAAAGTTGTACTGTATGCTTATGGAAGTGCAGGATCAAGCTTATGAGGGGACAAGGCAAATCCATGACATCGGAAACTAGTGTCACCGCGCCCGCCGCATCTAATTGCCGACAACAGCAGTGTCACCCATCGCATTATTGTCGGCACTACCGCAAAGGAGCCGAAGGAAAGAGACAGAGAATGGCCGCATTGTTGGGGCGCTTGCCGAAAGAGAGAAAAGGATAGAGACTTCGAGAATCTTCTGCTTTGTATTTCAC
>JAUKNM010000103.1:0-37500 GCA_030765045.1 Tenodera sinensis
TTAACTTTTGAAAGGATTATAATTGGTATATCTTCGTAGTTACTGAAACATACACATAACAAGAAATGTATATCCATAAAAAGAATTTAAATAAATTATAGCTTTAAGAAAACTACAAAAGAAAATCAGGCTTTGATAACAAACCGAACTAACAATTAGAAAATAATGTTTAAGTATGAAGAGTTTGTTCTATAGCGATATAAGGTCTCTTGGTTCATTGTAATTAAACATTTTCTAATACGTTTAAAATATAAATTAAGTTACATTAACAAAATAATACATTTTATTTTAAAAAAGTTTGGGATGATTTTTACATCTTTGTCATAACTTTACTTTTATAACTAGCTATCAATGAACTATTTATAACATTTGATTTCAGGTACCCCACGCTGTTTACAACAACAAAGTTTATTATTTTGTTAATATAACTTAATTTGTATTTTAAACCGATTACAATTTTTTTTTAATTATAATGAACCAGCGGAGTGTCACTTTAGAGCAGGCATGTCAAACATCACTCTGAGGCGGCGCCGTGGCCGAGCGGTTAGCGCGCTCGCCTACCACCTAGGCGGCCCTGGTTCGATCCCAGGGGACCCGCCATGTGGTATTCGTGGTGGACGAAGCGGCGTCAGGGCGGGTTTTCTCCGGGTACTCCGGTTTCCCCCGCCATCTCATTCCACCGGTGCTCCATCTTCATGTATCATCAGTGTCACCGCCTGCGGTGCCGTAGTAGTAAAAGCGGGCGTTAAACACTACAACAACAACAACATCACTCTGAGGGTGTGAAGAGAGGGGTCTACCCCTCCTTAACTGCAGTAGCACGCCCTAGTAGAACCGGTTTTCGCTTTGTTTTTCCCGTTTTCCGATTTGATCATCACGGAGGGAGGGAAAATAGGGGAAAATTTTTCACGCCTGGTGAGTGCTGTTTGACACCCCTGCTTTAGAGGAAACTCTCTATACTTAAAAATTAGTTTGTAATTTGTATTTCGGTTTGTTATCAAAGCGTGTTTTTCTTTCTTTAGTTTTTTTGAACTATAATTTATATTTTTAAATTTTTTGTCTCGAATTTTTCAATTCAATATTTTTTGACATTTTTAATTTGAATCCTTTTAAAATTTTTAAATTCGAATTTCCACATTATTTTACATTTTTAACTTTTTTCGGGGGGGAGGCAGTATTAGATTAAAACTATGTGTTAACTACACCATCGCTGTTGTGGATTTCTTGACCCTAGGTAAAATTTGATCCGCTATCCTTCGCCCTGGGTCTCGTGTCCTCTCAGGTCCTCCCTACTGGCATCTACGTCATCCAATATATCCAACATGTTTAATTAAAGCAATTTTCAAGGCGTATGTAGAAAAGTGCTTAGCGACATCTATGACGTCATAATGGTACTACTTTCTATAATTAGCGTAATCATTTTTATCCTGATGATTCTGGTTCAGAACATTAGGACAAAGTCGTGGTATTATTGTATTGTTATCGGCCCCTGACACGTGTGTAAATTTTGAAGTCAATCAGACGACTCTAAGTTGGTGAAAGATTCCGTTACACTGACAAATTTGGCTTAGTCGTTTATTATCCTGATGATCCTGGTCAGGACATTAGGACAAAGTCATACTATTATTGTAGACAGTTCAAATGACAGAATTTGAAAATTATTTTCTTTTGAACTAAGGCTAGTAAAATAAAATTATGCGACAGATTTGTACGCTATAATCAGATAAATATAATATTATAATAATTTTTTTTTAAAAATGGTAATTTGTTAAAATACATCGTGTGGGGCATTTGGAATAGGATAATAAAATCCAAATTTAACATTCCAAAATTCGAAAACTAAATGAGATATCACACTGAAACTTAAAAACCCGTAATGTTAATATAAGACAATGTTGAAAATAAACATTCAACTAAATTGGCTGAAAACTTTAGGAAATCACATTTTCAGTTGTGTATTCGCTTAAACTAGTCTGAAGTATGATCATGAAAATTGAAATTGTTCTTTTGGAGTCCGTTCTTCTTTTATGTGATGAGAAAAGATATGCAGTTCTAAAAAGTATTAGTTAAAATGCATTGATCTGGAGATTAATGTGTAATTGCACCACTATCCTTTGGGGAACGACTGTTTTTATGTCCTGAATATTGAATGAAATTTATTTGGAGCCCTACGTTAATATAATCTAGCTTTATAGTTTTCTACATAAGCAAGCCGTTCCTTCCTGGCAGACGGTGACTCTGTAACTGATGCCAACACCTCAATGTGTCACAGAAAACTTTGGTAGAATAGGCAGTCCTCGGAAGGCGTAGTTGGCAAGCAGCGCAGGCGAAAATATTAGTACGGTCGTGCCCTCATATGAATCAATAAGCTTCCAATACAGTGTAGGTTTAAGATGTACATATCTCTTACAAATTTTAAATCTAAGAAAATTTACGTTTTTACTAAAATGGTCATCCTGTAAAGCCAGAAGCGAAGTTTGTGGTTTTTAGGTTTTTTAGTTTTATTATCGTCCATCAAATTCAAGAATATTAGATGTTGATGAGATAAGAACAAGTTGCTTTCCAGTGCTTAACATTCCAATGCGTGTCTAGTCTATTCAAATTTCACTTGCCACGCCGTTTTTCTGCTTGCACTAAGACTGGAGAAAAAATATGGTTGAGATAGCGGTGTGGAAATGTTAGTCATTTGCCACCAGCGCCAGCAGAAAACCGCCCATGTGCGACCTTGGTCAGGGCTATTGCAGCCTTTTCTTTGTGGGACAACTGATCTGGGGCTCTTGACCCACGCAAACTTCCCATTTAGCACGCACAGCCATTATTCCGAATTCGAGATAGCTGCAAGAGTAATAGCAGCTGGTATGGAAGCCAAGGGTGAAACACTGAGGCTTACAGAAACAAAACAATATCACTGTGTGCAGCACTGTAATATGTAAGGCATTTTTGCTTTTGGATTTGGACCACATACCTTGCGTTTACGTGTCGCAACTGTGGCTTAACGACCTCAGTTAACCTTGCCGGTACTGATTTATAACAGATAGTTGTAGCAGACCCGTAGTAGTAGCACCAGTAGTAGAAGTAGTAGTGGTGGTAGCAGTAGTAGTACTAGAGCAGTAGTAGTAGTAGTAGTAGTAGTAGTAGTAGTAGTAGTAGTAGTAGTAGCAGCAGTAGTAGTAGTAGTAGTAATAGTAGAAGTAGTAGTGGTAGTAGCAGTAGTAGTAGTAGTAGTAGTAGTAGTAGTAGTAGTAGTAGTAGTAGTAGTAGTAGTAGTAGTAGCAGCAGTAGTAGTAGTAGTAGTAGTAGTAGTAGTAATAGTAGAAGTAGTAGTGGTAGTAGCAGTAGTAGTAGTAGTAGTAGTAGTAGTACTAGTAGTAGTAGTAGTAGTAGTAGTGGTAGTAGTAGTAGTAATAGTAGTAGTACTAGAACAGTAGTAGTAGATAGTAGTAGTAGCAGCAGCAGCAGTAGTAGTAGTAGTAGTAGTACTACTACTAGTAGTAGTGGTAGTAGTAGTAGTAGTAGTAGTAGTAGTAGTAGTAGTAATAGTAGTAGGTAGTAGTAGTAGTAGTACGAGGAGGAGGAGTAACACCAGTAGCAGTGATAGTAGGGTTAGTAGTAGTAGTAGAGTAGTAGTAGAAGAAGAGTAGTAGTAGAAGAAGAGTAGTAGTAGTAGAGTAGTAGTAGTAGTAGTAGTAGTAGTAGTAGCAGCAGCAGCAGCAGCAGCAGCAGTAGTAGTAGTAGTAGTAGTAGTAGTAGTAGTAGTAGTAGTAGTAGTAGTAGTAGTAGTAGTAGTAGTAGTAGTAGTAGTAGGAGTAGTAATAGTACGAGGAGGAGTAACAGCAGTAGCAGTGATAGTAGGGGTAGTAGTAGTAGAGTAGTAGTAGTAGTAGCAATAGTAGTAGTAGTAGTAGTAGTGTCGAAGTAGTAGTAGTAGTAGAAGAAGAGTAGTAGTAGAGTAGTAGTAGTAGTAGTAATAGTAGAAGCAGCAGCAGCAGCAGCAGCAGCAGTAGTAGTAGTAGTAGTAGTAGTAGTAGTAGTAGTAGTAGTAGTAGCAGTAGTAGTAGTAGTAGTAGTAATAGTAGAAGTAGTAGTGGTAGTAGCAGTAGTAGTAGCAGCAATAATAGTAGAAGTAGTAGTAGCAGCAGCAGTTTTTTGTTTGTTTCGGCAGTGGAAAAATCTTACAAAGACGTCATGTTGACGAGTTCGGTTCTCACCAACTAAAAAATCACTGCCTTCTCCGCATACCACTTTGGGACTGCTATCGGCGTATCATCAAAGTGGCAGCTGTCTACTTACCACAACTCATTTTCGATCTTCGTTTTCTTTTTTTTTTCATTATGGATTTTCCTAGTGCTTACAGAATGGTCCAGGCTTCAAGACTTCCTACCACAAGATCTTCAAAGTTGTCCATCATTGCCCTTGTCATAATTCTTTATATGCTTCAGTTCTATCTCCCATCTTGGGCAGTGGAGAAGCGTATGTTGCGCTGTATCCTTCTCTGAGCAGTAGTTACATTCCTCATTGTTTGCTTTCCCCATTCTCTTTGCATAATATTTAAATTTTCCATGGCCTATCCATACCGGGGTCAGGAAATAAACAACTTGTCTGTGCTTACAGGTCAGCCACCTGGGAATATTTGGATCGATCTTCCTAGTCCATTGTGTAACCTCCGTGGCTTCTTCCCATCTTTTTTGCCACTCTTCTATTATAGACTCCCTAATATGTCGTTTCTCTCAGCATTTAGTTCAAGTCCTTCCTCGTGCACATTTTTTCTTTCCTCTATCAGTAGTTCTATAGGACTGGCTCCTGCTATAACCTGAAAGGCTTTAGTGGATATGGCTCTGTACCCACACACCACTCTCAGTAGCGACTTCCTTTGGTCTTGAACCAAATAGTTCACCTTAACTTTTTACGCAACACAGTGTCCCACACTGGAGTCGCATATATAACAGCATTGATAAACTGCACCACATAGCATCTGTCTTTTGATAGTTCTTGGACCACCTATATTTGGCATCAATTTTCCCAATGTTGCTGCTTTCTTCTCGGCTTTCTGGGTTCCACCATCTCCCAGTCCTTTTAAGGCGACAGCTTTGGTTTTTTGAGGGGCTAGGGTTAATCTATTTGCCTTCATCCATCCCGCGATATGCCTCAAGATTCATTTCCTCTAAACACAAGCTCTTCTTCGTCCGCGGCAGTTATTACTAACGCCAAATCGTTAGTGAACCCTATCGTACAAGTTCCCTTTGTTAACTTCAGCCGCAAGACCCCGTCATAAAGAATATTCCATAGCGTAAGTCCCAGGACTGAACCCGGTGCCACTTCCGCAGATACCTGTACATCTTCCTTTTTATTTAGATTTATATACCTATCCCGGAAATATTGCCTCACAATATGAATAATATTGAGACACCTTCCTCTGTTGCAGCTCTGTGATTATTAAACTCCAAGAAGCGGTATTAAATAAACAATGACATGTTTTGTAATGAGGTGCAAGCTTTAATGGAAGCCATAAATATGCAACACACACCAGAACAATGGAGGCTATTTTTAGATGCTTCCACGCTGAGCCTTAAAGCTGTATTACTGCACAATGGAAACACTTTGCCTTCAGTTCCATTTGGCTACGCAGTCCATATGAAAGAGACAAACGAAAATATGAGAGATGTTTTAAATTACACAAATTATGACAGGTTTAAGTGACAAATATGCTGTGATTTAAAGATGGTTGCTATTCTTCTTGGCTTTCAACAAGGATTTACAAAATATTGTTGTTTTCTATGCGAATGGGACAGCCGGGCTAAGATTTTGCACTACAAAAGGAAAGACTGGCCTCTTCGACAAACTTTGGAACCAGGAACAATGAAAATAAAACTGCAGGCATTGATTGAATCTAGAAAAATTTTGCTCCCTCAGTTACACATCAAACTTGGACTGATTAAAAATGTCGTATAAGCATTGGATCGTGATGGACCAGCGTTCAGATATTTACTTTTAACATTTCCAAAGATAAGTATAGCTAAAATTAAAGGAGGAATTTTCATAGGACCCCAAGTCAGAGAACTATTTTCTGATCAACATTTCGATGAACTTCTGACAAGAAAAGAACGTATTGCTCGGGAATCTTTTAGTGAGGTCGCCTCAAATTTCCTAGGGAACCATCGAACTATGGGGAAATAGTGGATAACATGTTGCTGGTTTATCATCCAAAGGGATGCAATATGTCATTGAAGATACACTTTCTCCACTCTCATTTGAAATTTTTTCCTGAAAATTGTGGTGCAGTTTCTGAGGAACACGGAGAGCGCTTTCACCAGAGAATTTCAACGTTCGAAAGACATTACCAGGTGAATGGAGTACATCCATGTTAGCAGATAATTGCTGATCGGTGGTGAAGGATGTTCCGAGGTCCAGTATAGTAGACAAGCTAAAAGAAGGAGACGTCTGTATTTGGGGTAAGCCTGGCCAAATAGTACCACGTTTAGTAAAATACAATTTTTTCTATTCATCTCTTTTTCAAATTATAATTCTTGTAATTACAAGAAAGCTAGACCACATCTATCAATTTTATTTCTATATTCGTATTCAGCATGAAAAAATACATTGAATTCCATTGTTTTTGTTTCCGTGACAGAAACAAAAGCTAAATTTTGTTGTGCAAGGTAATAGGATAATGATTCCTTTGTGTAATATTATTGCAGAAATTTCAATTCTAAGTGAAGGACAGAATATTTTGAGAAGCAAGAAAGCTCTTATTTTCCGTGGAATGTTTCGTAGCTAGTTTAAATTGGGTTTAGTTAATGTTATAAGCAATGTAGAGGCTAACACTTTGACTTAGGTCACGCCATGCCACTATTATATCGTTCTCTCTCACGAGGTGTGTTGCGACAAGCAACTAATAGTGATTCACAACACGAACATGAATTTGCAGAATGACGCACGCTCTACTATGTTTAAGTCGTCTTTCGTCGAACATTGCGTGCCTAATCGTTTCCAATTTAATATTTATACTACTACTCAATAATCTAGCTTTGACTTTCAATAGGTATGTCTTCTAAATATTACTGAGGAAAAAACTTCCAGATTTGTTTCCTGATCGAAAACATTGTATATATAACATCGTGGTATTTAATATGTGAATTACAAATTCAGGAAATCTCAATTACCTTTAGTAAAAATCTGATGTGTTGCACTCACATGACTTTATCTACTCTTGTAATAACTATTCTTACACACTCTTCTTCATGTTAGGTAAGATAAACATTTGCAGGAATTATCTTGTTGCTGATGTTCTTGCAGGTGGAAGGGGAATATGAGGATGCAGTAGGCTTTGAGCGATAGTCGAATCTTTTAAAGCTTTGAAATTATGTTCTTTTTGTGAATAACGATCTTCCATTTGAGAAAAGTTTAAGCATTGCAAAACTCATACAAATAACAAGAAGTATCTCCGAAATGGCTCACTCCACAAAAAATGCATTT
Source organism: Tenodera sinensis (assembly GCA_030765045.1). Lineage (NCBI taxonomy): Eukaryota > Metazoa > Arthropoda > Insecta > Mantodea > Mantidae > Tenodera > Tenodera sinensis. Next base: position 7,474 of record JAUKNM010000103.1, read on the forward strand.
GGACACAACTTGTGTGTTTTAATGATACCTACATTTTTCATAGTAAACTTTGGTCTATCTCTTACGGTTTACCAATTATGTAAAAGTCCTCAATAGTAAACATAACTACGTAGGATATAGCCAGAAAATTCAAAATATACGAGTACATTTCATTTGCCATGAAAATATTTTAATATATGGTATGTTAATCAAAATCGTTAGAACCATTTTCCATGCAAAGGGTGGTTTACGGTGGAGGAATTTTCTTCAATAACTTCGTGTCGTATATCCTTGAAAGACATTAAACTTAATACCAACTTTGGTTTTTAAGCGACTTTTCGTTTTTGGATTATCCTGTTCACAGACAGAAACACACACAGACACACACAGAAATACACACGCACGCACGGATTTTTTTCTAAAGCTGCCTTTTTGGATTCATAGAACCTCAAAACACATATTTCCGGTGAAATCTCAACATCGAATTGGAATACAATACTTCTCTCGCTTACTATACGTGTTAGAGAAAGTAAAAATGCAACTTACAGAAGAAGCCTTTGCTGTACAGAATGAGACCTAGAGTAATAATTCCAAAGATTATCAGACAGATGATTTTTATTTTATATTTTAACGTTCTCCAACGTAGTTTGACATATCGGACGAGGAATAAATGAAATTAGTGATATGATGCTCAAATGAACGGGAGGTCCGTAGAACTTAAACATATCCGACATTCGTCTTCCCAGGATAAGGGAAAACTTCGGAAGAAAACCTTATCCGGAGAACTCACCCTAACCGAGATTCGAACTCGGAACCTCTTGAATGTGAAGCACACACACGCTACCACCACATCACAGAGGCAGGCAGAGGGATGATGCTTCAGCATAAGGTTTGTGGTTCGGCGGATGGGCTACCAGTGACACATCTTGTGGGCTAATTCATTAGAAGATAAATATGGTGATATTTTCGTGGATGAAGTATTAATTATCTTACTATCGGTCAGTCGGACAACATTAGGAGGTAACGTTCGTGTATTTCAGCGGAGTGCGTGATAACTAAGCACAAAATAATAATAATAATAATAATAATAATAATAATAATAATAATAATAATAATAATAATAATAATAATAATAATAATAATAATAATAATAATAATAATAATAATAGTAATAATAATGATAATGATAATGATAATGATAATGATAATGATAATGATAATGATAATAATAATAATAATAATAATAATAATAATAATAATAATAATAATAATAATAATAATAATAATAATAATAATAATAATAATAATAATAATAATAACAATAACAATAACAATAATAATAATAATAATAATAATAATAATAATAATAATAATAATAATAATAATAATAATAATAATAATAATAATAATAATAATAATAATAATAATAATAATAATAATAATAATAATAATAATAATAATAATAATAATAATAATAATAATAATAATAATAATAATAATAATAATAATAATAATAATAATAATAATAATAATAATAATAATAATAATAATAATAATAATAATAATAATAATAATAATAATAACAATAATATTAATAATAATAACAATAATATTTTATTCCTACAAGGTCAAAATGACATTTGAGATTGACTTCCCTAATACAATATATACATTACAGGCATAATGACATACAAAAAATTAACAAAGTTTAATTAAAATTCTGTATTTAGATTAGTTTCCATAAGAAACTCGTAAAAGAGATAAATGTTTTTAGTAAGAACTAACTATACTGTCTAATTTTAAAGATGTTGGTAGCAGCAGTTCTGGCGAAGCAGGAAGCTTGTAATAAAAATGAAAGCTGGCAACTTCGGTCATCTGCAGTCTACTTCTGGGGACATCCAATTTAGTATTATTTCTTGTGTTTACGTTACGTATATTGATCTCAACTCATAGCTATTAACGTTCTTATGTAGATTAACCAAACTGGTATAAATGAAACGATTATAAATAGTATCATTTTAATTGAATAAATAATGGCATGCAAGGTTCATTAAATGTAGTCCTTATATAAGGGGGTATAAGAACTATATATAATGATCCTTGCATGACATTATTTTTGTAATTTCGATGTATAAGTGGAACCAGAAGAATGATCATACAAATGAATACCATAATGTATATGAGCACATGATGCATTCATTATATGCATAATAAACATTTCTCTAACTAGAGAGTGGGACAGAACTTCTCAGTTCATGAAGAAGAAACGTACCCCAGAAATTCTGGCACATACAGATTCAATGTGTGACTTCCTGACAGATTTTGACCTAACAATAAGCCAAGTAATTTGAAGATGAACAGTCATTGATAATTTTTCTTGTACCAAAATTCATGCTTCTGGTTTTAGTATGATTAAGTAAAATTTCATAAACAGAAAACCATTGTTTGGCGATATTTATTAATAAATCAATAATGCGGTATGTTAGCTAGCAGACTACGCTAGGGGCTGTGGATAAGAAGCATTCCAGTTGAAACGGATATTTCAAGGGATAATGTAATTACTTACTTCCATGTTGGCCTTATAGGACAGAAATACTTGCTAGGGGTCAAGTATTTGTGCTTATAGTAATTATGTTTCAACGAATAAATTATTGCTCACTACTAATGTTGGACATGTGGCCAGAGTGCCTCAAAATAGGTGGGCTTACGCCACGACGATGTGGGATCTGAGATGGGCAAAAAGAAACAGGACAACCATATAAGTCATGGGTACAGTAATTTAGTGATGTGAGTGAAGTGATTGGTCATCTTTGGACAAGAGTAGCAAACGACAGAGAGAAGTAGAAGGAAGTTAGTGTGTCAATTGATTCCAGATGGATATTTCACAGGGACCAGTTCACCCTGTGGGTTTTATAGGGCTAGCCCCACAAGCTGTGCGAGGTCCTTGCCCAATGGGATATGTCGGGACACCTTTATCTTTATTTATCTCTTTTACTAATGTTGGGAAGCTGAACTACAACAGAAAATAAGAAAAGCGAAGTTTCGGCCAACAGTGATATTTCAAAGGATAAGTTATAGATTATGTCAAACGTCTAACTTTATTAGGAGCTAAGGAGGATGGCGTTAGACCCGACAGTGATACTATTTTAACAAATAAATTATAATTAATCACTACTAATGTTGTTTCGAAGGAGTTAGATGGGGCTGTTTCGTCCAACACCGATATTTCAACGCACAACTATGTACCATCTATAACGATTGTTGGCTGAATATGAGACTTCATTAGGAGCAAAGAACGGTGACCGTTTTGTTTCTAACGTGATCCCTGGGAGACAGGAATGAAGGGAGATCCGAAGGGCGACCAGAGCCGGGCGACGATGTTCGCAAGCGTAGACAGGCTCCCTAATAGATCCATATAGAGCATAGAGCGCACCCGGACGCTGACCAGCCTTGCTCAAAAGCCTTGAGCCAGAGGCCCATGAAAGCCGCCCGTCAGCAGTGCAAACAACGCTAGAAAGAAACAATGAATCCCCTTGCCTTGTACTACAATCCTCAAACAGACGACAGGAAATGCGGAGCAGGAAATTCATTTTGGAAGAGAAGCCACCCCAATATTCGCCTGCCAACCCCGTGATACCATGAGAAAATGTTCATGGTAGCCAGCTCGACGGGAATAATAATCGGAACTTCCCGAACACAAGCTTCATGTGGCACAGTGGAGGCATCTCTTTCTACCAGGTTCCGCCAGAGAAGGCCATAGACTAGACCAGGTCATCAGGCTTGGAACTGTTAGGAACCTCTGTGTCGGCCGGTTTTCTTGCTGCCTATAGCCTTATCCATTCCTCCTGAGGATAATAAGCACAAAAGATCCGCATTGGATTGAGGTGCGCGGTGTTCTCTCCATTTCGTGGTCTTGTCAGACTCATAAGGCTGTTGATGTTTCAACTAACAGCGATACTGGAATAGTTGAGCTATTAGTGGCATCATATGTTCAGTAGAATTTTATTAGGTTTTAATGATAGTCATATTCCGCCGCTAATCAAGGATGTGGATCTATATCCAAGTTGGAGATGAGGAAGAGCTCAAAATCCCTATTAGAATGTGATGCTTATGGTTCTCCACTTCCAATCTACTGTAATTGTAATTAAAAAGAAAAGACAGTAGAGTTTCAGTCGATGGTGATATTTTAGTGGATTAGCTATTTATGACCTCTCTAATATAAGAGGTCATCTTTAAGTTTTACCGGAGTGTTTGAATCGTATGAGTTAATTTAATGTGACGGATAGCTCAAGAGGTAAGAGCGTTCACACGGAGACGCGAAGATTCATGGCTCGAGTCCTGCTCCTGGCATTGAGCTTGTAAATGTGAATCAATTCTCTAACAGAGTACTACTCCTCTTTTGATAACTTCTGTGTTCTTCACGCCTAACATACTCCCTTTTTCATATATGGTAATAGATTGCTGTTTACACATATTTTAAATTAAACCTTTTGAATAACACAGGTCCTATACACAAACCCATAGCCATAGAATTTATAAAAGTTGTTTTCCAATATTTCAAACTGTATCATAGTCTAAAAGCGTTATGATGGCAATGCAGAAGTGTGACGCCGTATCTCGCAATAATTGTGTGAAATTTTATCAACTATACAAAGCTAAATAAAAGACATTCTCTGAATATGCATAGGTTATGATGATAAAGGTAAAAGTAGGGGTCCCCCGCAACCGGGACAGAGCACCTCACATAAGCTCCCGGCGCTTGTGCTTCTACCGTGATCATTAAGGAGCAAACCTTCACACAGGGAGTAAAAGGTTGCGGAGTTTGGACTATAGGAATTGAGAGGGGTAGGTCTGTCACATGATCACAGCACAGAGGAGGTCAGGTACAGTCAATGCACGAAGATTGTAGATAACGTTGTTGCATAACTTATATTCAATGCTGTCACCATTTGTAGCAAAATATTCCCACCCAAATTCTTGTACAAGTTCAGCAATATGTGAATATTTCGATGTTCGTGCTAGAGGCTGTGAACACATTCAAGATACTGTGTACCAGGCAGTCACAGTTGTGACTTTGTGCTGCTGCTGTACTCGCGGAATGACCTCATGCTCTGCCCATATGGCAGATAACGTGCGATCACCTCATTTCGCGATAGCTGTGTAACTTCAGTATCGCTATAAATATTGTTGAATTTGTAATGAAAAAGTAAAACGATTTACTTATGCATTCTGTCTAGATTTTTCAATGTAAGTTTAGAAGACATCCCATATGAACGTACTGCAAATTACGTTTCTCTGAAATCACAATCCACATTTTAAAATCCTAGATCAGTTTTGACCCTATACCCTGTTTTAATTTCGTTAGACATATGAAAAATGAAATTTTCATGATTCAATTTTAATACAATTATAGATTAAATAAGATAGTAATTAATCATTTGAAGAATTTCTTCTCCTTCTTCATCTGATTACCCTCCCCACATGGAGAACCGACACCTCCTAGGACTTACAAGTCAGTGCCTAGGGTCATACGCCTGTCGGAGAGCAGATGAACCTATGGACCGTGCAAAGTGAAGACCTGGAAGCGGGTGGTCAGACCAGCACCAGGTACGTGAGTGAGGAAGAGGATGATATGAAATACAGGCAAAATGAATGATTGGAAAGGTGATGATGGAGCAGTTGGTGGAATGACTGACAGGGGAAACTGCAGAACCCGGAGAAAACTCACCCAGACGCCGCTTCGTCCACCACGAGTACCACATTCCGGTTATAGCAGAACGGCCTAACCGCTCGGCCACTACGCCATCTTGAAAAATTTCTCAGTCAGAATATTAAAAATGGTTAAATATAGGGTCTTCAGTATGGGTTATTATTTCAGATGCATTTTAAAGAATCGGGATGTACCATTCCTTCAGCTTAAGAAAGTTTCATTGCACGAAGACCTTTGGCTTTCACTGTGCCCTTATATATTAATTCTTCGGGGCACGGATGCATACTTTCCGGTAGGAAGACGATTTACAATTTCCGCACTTTTGCTATAGCTTCTTTCACGATCATTTCCATACGAAGCGCGTGTCTTGAGGCAATTGCAAAAATCTAGATACTATGAAGTACCTGTTCCCTTAATATAAATATCGATTGTGAACTCTCCTAAGTAAATGTTCTAGATTGACAAGCCACCATAAGTTCAATACCCTTGAAAACAATCCTGACTCGCTGTGAATGTGTATGTGAATTCAATGCATGAAACACCGCACAGCCCGTTCGGAAATTGTTTGCTCTCCCGTACGTGTTATACACATTTAAACGACATACACGAGCGCTTCCTTCTTGCTCACCAGTGTATACTTGACCTCGAACGCTCACAACCACCCGAAAATAATTGGAATGTTGTGACAAAGCTACGGGATTCATTTATCGTTAGGAGCCCCGATAGACTAACGGACCGACTGATCGGGTGAAGAGATAGGTCGCTCTCAATCAGCGTAAACATGGAAGGCGTTAGTGAGGGATAACGGAATTGTTCTGTAATTTTTTTGCTCCTCGCCTCCCAAACATTCTAGAAGTGTCTCGAAAGGTCCAGCGGCTGCATAAAGGAGCGTGCTCGCGAAAGGGTAAGTGAAATTGTGAATTTTTGTTCCTGCTGATCATTCAGTGCGTTCTCCGAGTGTGGTTGCGACGATAGTTGTAACGTACAATGAGCGTTGTTACTGCGAGAAATTAGAAAAGTCTTGTGTTCGGCTATCCAGCGGGTGAAGTGGACGGAAGAAGAGGCGACTTAGCTTTGTTTCGCTTCAGCGCTATTCGCAGACAGACAAGTGAAGTGAAGGGGAGGGGGTCAACTAGGTCACGTTAGTGAAGTGGCAGAGAGAGCCCTGTGAAGTGACAGTGAAAATTGAACAAAGTTGCACTGGTGTCAGGAGTAGGATATTAAGATAAACATGGAGAAAATGCTTTAAAAAAGGTTGTCAGAATGGAGATAGAAATGAAGTCTAGAATGCAGAAAGTAGAGATGAAAAGAGAAACCAGAATGCCAAAGATGGGAAATAAAACGAAGATTGTAACTGGACAAAGTCGTAATACAAACACACCAAAAAAAAATCATTAATTATTTATTCATCCCTTAAGAGAGGAAGAGGCTATGCTGCTCAAAGAAGCAAAATGCAGCCGCGCCGTAGCCGAGTGGTTAGTCCATTCGCTTCTCATCAAAGTGGCCAGGGTTCGATCCCAGGCAACCGCATGTGAGATTGTGGTGGACGAAGCGGCGCTGGGACGGGTTTCCTCCGGGTTCTTCGGTTTCCTCCGCCATCTCATTCCACCGGTGCTCCATCTTCATTCCATGGATCATCAGTGTCACCGCCTGTGGTGCCGTATGTAGTAAAAGCGGGCGTTAAACACTACAAAAAAGAAGCAAAATATCAATATAATAAGACCAACGCACACTATTTAAATATCGTTATTATGTTTTAATATTTTGCGTCCAGATGAGACGATAATTAAATCGCCTGAACAAAAACATGTTGCACCGATGATGGTGATGCTACTGAGTGCCGAAGTGCAGATTGGGATTTCAATAAAGTGTCCAAGGCAAAGTGCAGGTTAATAATGTACATGCACTTGTAGAACCAAAATAAGTACAATTTATGTGGAACATTCTTGGTAAAAGGCAGATTATGACATTGCTCATATCAGAATTTGAAGATATAATCAGTTGAAGGGGAAAATGATTTTGATCTTGAGCAAATAGCTTGTAAGTTAAATATAACAGTAACTCTAATGGGTAAAGGTAGGCACCCCCTTTGTGCTTCTACCGTGACCCCTGGGAGGGAGGAGTGATAGAAAAAACTCGAAGAACGGATGAACGAAAGGTGAAAGCTGAGAGGGTCCATAACGTTTCCATATAGAAAGCATTCAACGCCGCCCATAGCCGCACACGGCAGAAACCTCCAGCTCCGGAAGCCCGACAGGGGCGCTCAACCAAGGCGCCATCCCGGCGGTGCAGGTCAAGTCAGGGAAGTCATCCTACGCCGCCTGTTCCTCACGCCCGCTCTGGCCGACCCGGAACGACGCCGGAGATGAAACCTTCACAGTGAGCAAGCCGCCGAACACCGTCGCATGGTTCCTGCAACCCTGAAATGAATGAGAGGGGAATGATGGGAACAGGAAAGCTGTGGTATGACGATGAGCACCCCAGCAATTACGGAAAAATCCCAAATCAGAGTGCACGGTCGGCTGGGATCGATCTCCCGACCCCCGATGCGAGTTGCACACGTTAACGCGGTGCCACCCCGCTCGGCAACTGTAATGGAAATTAAATAGCTTCAAGGTTAACAACATTGGCGGTCACTTCGGAAACTCACTCCACCTTTTACTTCAGGACAACTGCCATGTACCCCTCATGCTCGATTTGTCTCACCTGCATGAGAGAGATAATGCGCGGTTCCCAAGATATCTCTTCTTTGTTTTTCTACAAACCTATGAAAGGTAGACTAATAATACTACTAAACTTCATCTTACTCTGGTTCAGCTTATATCAATTAGTTTTACCAAAATGCCACTATTTTTTTCTGTAATACTGAATGAAATTTGTGTAATATAAACTAGTAGTTGTACTCTATCGTAACTAAACATTTTTAAACTGAAATGTAAAATTTTACTATCCTTAATAAATATGAAAATTGGCCTTTGTTAATCATGCAAGCATGGTGAATTGGTGAGTCGCATGTTTAGTAACACTGTGGCGTTTTTGCTTTATTACAATTATGGAGTTCATGTCTATACTACCATTCTCTTTTATTCAAATGCTCAAATAAACAACATTTTAAATTGTATACTGAAAGTGAAATTATATTATTACGATGCGTTTTATTCATAACTATGCTTTAAAGAACTAATGAAGAAAGTACGTGATTTTATCATTCGGAAGATACAATTAATATAAATAAGTACAAAAATGTCACGCATCTATGTTAAAGTTTCAAGGAAACAATACTTGAAAATCCAATAAGCATTAAATTATCTGTAATAGTGGTTATATTTAGCGCGTAATTATATGCTATTATAAATTCAACAGCATATCAGATGCTGAAATAACACGTTGCTAAGAAATCATTTTAAAGAATAAAAACATTTCAAAAACATAGATTTTTTATTATATAAATGTTATGTGTTCTTTTAAGGATGGCATCTAAAGGCCCACCACAAGCTATATAAAGAATATGTGGATAGATAATCTCAGTGAGCAGTAATATGAAGTGCAATGTAAGACTCTTAAGTTAATAGCAAAACGCCTTTGTAAGAAAAACACTCTATCCTGTCGAATGTTTCTATTCATAATGAAATAGGCAATTAACTGCTTCCTATTAACTCTTTTGGAAACCAAATATTAATACACTACAGTTTTAATAAAATCACAAGACTTCCATGTTTTTAAGAATGCATAGTTGGGGAAAACATTAAGCAACAAACAGCTGAAATGTAGTGGAACAATATTGTTAAATGTCAATGATAGTCCTTTATAGAACACTTAATCAGACACATCTTCAACATATTATCATTTAGTGCAGGAGTCAGTAAATTCGTCATCACGATTGCATGAATTGTGAGGTCAGAGAACGCAACCCGGCATGCACATAATGCACAATTCGAAGGATGGGCTTTGAAAGCAGTAGTGGTGGTGTAAACGAATTTCTCTAAACACGTTTGGTTTTATACATGCTCAATACATGTACACAGACTGAGAGGGCTTAAACATTTACTTTTCATTAATGTATTCTTTACTTCGTCGGGAGCGTTACGGGTTCCCATACATCTAACGTTATTTCATAAGTGCTGGCATACAACAGAGCACGTAGGTTTTCATCTGTCAAGTGCGATCACATATACGCTCACACATAGCACTAATATGCGCCACAAATGAACGGAGAGACGGAAATGTTGTTATATCAAGTTCTCTACATAAAAGAAAACCAGCCTTGTTTCGTAATTGTGATTTCAGAATTGTGTTTGTAAATTCGCAACCTCAATTTGTTACTGTGGTTTTACACCATGGCCGTGGGTAAGTAAGTTGTAATGCACTTCTTCACTAGAATATGAAGCTTCATTGAATATTCTAACTTTGTTGCTACATTTACGGACAAAGATTGATTTTATAATATTATTTTAAAATACCTTAAGATTTCGTACTTATGACTTGGTTGTGGTTTTTGTGACAACGTTTGTAATGTTGTTTAATGTTTGACTTGTAAACACCAATCAAAAGTTTCAGACACAACAGACATTTCACATTTTCACTCATAGCGCAGCAAAAATATTGTTCTTCCCGCTCCTCTTGGAATAGGAAGGTTCCTTTGCGTTTTCACAATAAACACGGAAGGACAAGGCAGGTATGAGTTTGTTTTCAAAACGCACCGTTGCGCTGTTTGTTTATGCATGGAGCTAGGGAAAGTGACCGCGCACACAATCTGCAGTGTTGCCAGTTTGTTTTCGATAAAGCTAAAATATCCCATAGGAAATGGTCGGAGACAAAAACGTAAGATACAAAATATGTTCCAAATATCGAGATCTATCACTGGTTTAAATTAATGTAATGACTTCCCTTCCACCCGGTATATATATATATATATATATATATATATATATATATATATATATATATATATATATATATATCAGGTAGCCACTTCATCCGGCATTGGGGTAAGTGGTAAACCGTTGTGCGTTAAAAGAGTTACAGAACTCAACGGCACGATTCCTATGAAACGGGCGCCTGTGGAGCGAGTGAACTTGGTTCTGCCCGTAAGAGAGAACGAGCGATAATTCCCAGGCTTCGACTATGGTGTATAGAGCGTGATAATAGAGAAGAACAGTCTTACAATATTTTCCACTTCACTTACAGGACTTTATTTTCCAGGGAATAAACTCATTCCTGTATATGCTAGTTAATATAAATATACAAATGAATTAGTATTTTAAATAATACAATAATTATACATAACTAATAATAAAATTAATGCTATACCTTAATGACTAATGCAACTTAGTGTTTCAAAATTCGAAAAGTGTTTGAAGTGAATTTTATGAAATAATGTATTGTGCTTTATTTTGAAATTGTTATTCTTTTGGTACCTATAGATTATATGCAGAATATTTTTGTGTATTATTGTGAATTAATATTTTGGTAATAAATAATAGGATCTAGGATCTGGGGTGTCTGCCCTGGTATACGAAATTACATGCGAGGGTACAGGGTACATCCTTTATAGTTTAATTCCTTGTAAATATTTGTTATTGTACTGAGGCCAATAAAATAGCATTAAAAGTAACAAAAGGCAATAAGTAAACATTAACAACAGAACTATAGTAACTGTAACGATATATACTCAATAAAACGGTAAACAGTCATTGACATTGGAATTGTAACATAGGTGATTATGTACAAATCATTAATCACTGTGTAAATTAAATTTTGTCAAGGAGTTCTATGTCTCTTCGGTATTTGTTCATATTTAGGTATGCCTATGTATTTTCTACAGGTCTGTGAAGCTCATCGCCAATTGTCAATGTAGCAAGGGGCAAGGGGTTGATTCTTTGTGAAGAGATATAGTATCTCTATGTGTAAGTGTTATATGGCCGATATGGAGCTCTGCAAAGAGAACTTCATCTTTACTGTGGACGGAGGTATATCAAAAGGGAATGGTGGAATTATTTCGTACATTAGACATGAGTTTGTTATTGTGTAGGGATGTCCAGTGAAATTTCCATTGATTTTCCATTTTGTGCTTAATATACATGAGTACGACTGAATGAGGAATTTTAATTTTAACATTATCTGTAGGATCATAAGCTGATTCTTTGGTCCCACAATCAGCCAGTTAATTCCCAATAATGCCTTATGAGAAGGAATCCAAATAATTCTTACTTTATGACTATTTTCCAGGATAGGTTGTTCCAAGGCGTTTATCTTATAAATTGTGTTAAGAGAAGTGGTCTCGAAAGGCTTGAAGTTAACTTTTTGAATCAGATGAAAAACGAGAAGGTGCTGAAAGGGCGAATTAAATTAAAGAAGGATAATGCTTCTTCAATTTAGTTCATAGGAACCAATAAAGAAGAATTGTGATAGGTGGAGGGAAAAATATACGAGTACTATAGTTGTAGAGGCGCAGCTATATCACTTACTGAGAACAGTCTTCAAACTATCTGTGAACAATTTTAGTGTGGGTATTCCAGGCTAGTTAATGCATCCACATATCAACATCTTACACAAGGCGTTGTAGTCTACCAGTAAAGATTAATGTGCTATGCTGATGCGTGTAATGGAATGTAAAGATACACTTGTACATCCACAACCGCCACTTAGACGCTACCTTTATCACAAAAGACAGCATGACTTGTTTACGCCTGTAAAAGTAGAACACCAGCTTCAATTGGACTTGTTTGAAATGCACCTAGAGCTATACAATAGATGCGGAGAAGTGGCATATTGTGCGGATTCCCCTACATCGTATTTTCAACCTCGTCTACTCTGCTACACACGGTTAGCTATCAGGCTACGCACCCCGCTGTTATTTATCTACCACAGAGATCCGGTCAGTCCCTCACATTGTTGCAGCGGTGGAATCATGTCGCGTAACAAGGTAAGAAAAATGTTTCAAAGCCGAATGGGAATATAAGTACTGTGTGCTCCTAGTAAAAATAAAGCATTGGTTTTGCTATGCCAAAAGAAAATGTACGTAACGTAATCACAATCATGTGATCACAAAACCAATACATCATGTTTCTATTCGGTTACATCACTGCTCCTCCACAGAGGAACGTGACGTGTGCAGGAGTATACAAGACGGTGCGAATGCATTTTGCGGTTATAAACTATTATTGTAATCAAAGCGTTGGTAGAGCTATACAAAATTCTGATTAGATTGATAAATAACAAAGTAAACCTTTATTAATATTGTTTGTGTTGAAACGTTGTCATAACTCATCGTTAATGGTAACCATTAAGGTAATGTTTCTCTGAAGGTGATAGCAATGAAAACGAATAACCTAATCGTTTCTGGTAATCGTCACATATAATCATTAATTACAACAGTTATAACCGGTACTCGAAAATGAGTGTTTGTCACGTCCCTTTAACTTACAGATGTAACGCAGGCTGCCTTATTCTCATCTCGCACAAAAGTTCTTGGGTAAAGTAATTTCTCCACTCAGACGTTCCAGTTCTTGTCATTGATTTTCTTGGAAAATTCCGCGACGCATTTGAAGGCAGCAGGTTTGCATTAATTTATGAACGATTATCAGGACTTGAGCGTGGTTATTGCATACAAAGTAGTAACTCAAGCACTTGCCAGGTTCATAAAGCATTATGTGCTTTATGAACATCCCTCCAACGATTTACGTCTCCATTATCTCTTATATGAAGTATCTCCTGCATCAGCTGTCTTGTTTCTCACACAACAACGACGCCGAGTTTGCTACTTTTGTTCTTGGTTTCTACCATGAACATGGTTTTGTTTCCCGTGAGGATACGCATTTAAGCACCACTTAGCATGTATCTGCTATATACTGCGCCCAGCCAGCGAGCCCGTAGGTCATCCAATGTTGAACTTTTCGACCGCTGTAAATTCCTAAAATACTGGCGGGTAAAAATCTTTGACAAATGGGATACGCGAATACCTATAATAACCGGGAAACGCAATATGCTAGTTCCTCAAATTTGTAGATTGCTGAAATACTCAGAGCAAATACAAGTTATTGTGGTTAAAATGTTATCTTTGTTATTATAAAATTGTCAAATATTAATACAAGAGGAGCTTAAAAGCACGATATTTTATTTTTCGGCATTCTGTGGTTATATATGGAAGAAATTGCAGAAAATACATAGTTATATAGTAAGATCAGACATAGTGTCTTTTTATTTAAGTATTCTATTAATTCCTCTGCACCCGTATGTAACTGAGTTACGCCAGAGTAAAAATAAGGACCCGATGGCTAGCCGAGCAGTGAGATCGTGAGCGGCGAGACCTAATTAGCCACAGATTTCATTCTGTAACATAATGCAGTGCTGGTTGTTTGTAGAAAAAAATCTCAGTCAGGACAAATAATTTTCTGTACCGTTGTACCTCAACCAACCTCAGTTTAACATATTCCTGATGAACTATACTATTGTTGACACATCTGATGAATTAACTTTGCGAAAATATTATCTTCCCAAGTGCTATGAAGAAACTGTGACGTATATACGCAAAATCTATGCTACTGAAAGAGTATGGGTAAACATAGATGAAACTCCAGATTATACTGGCAGGAAAATTGGAAACTTTGTTGTAGGAGTATTGAAAAATGATTCAGAAATTTCAATCACTTCTACTAACCTGCCAAGACATGCCGGCTGCAAACCATGTGTCTATTGTCAGATTACTTAGTGAAGCAATGCAGATATTGTGGCCAGATGATAATATACGATATGAGAGTGTTTTGTTATTTTTAGCTGGTGCTGTGTCATATACGAAAAAGTCAGCAAAACGACTTAGAGATTTATGTTACGTGTGTTGTGCCTGGGTTACACAGAATATCTGAGTAAATGTTTCCTGACATTGACAAATTGAGTTCTAATGGAGGAAAAAGTGTTGAAGTCACCTAAAACGATTGGCATTTTTCAAAACAAGAATCCAAACGCTCCACTGTCTCCTGTACCTGTGGTGACTCGTTAGGGAACATGATTGGACGCAGTTTAATACTACGCAGAAAATCTGGATGGTTTTGCGGCAGTCATAAATTAACTAAATTGTAAAGATGCCAGTTCAATTAAAATTCTTCAAGAACTTTTAAGTGGCACTGTGTTAAGAAATGACTTAGTATACATTTCCGCAAATTTGTTTCTTCTGTGATTCCACAAAGAAACTGGAATCAGCTGGAATGTTTTTGAGAGAAGCCGTTCAAGTGTTCAGGATGTGGACAAATAACTGAATGTTCTTTCTGGTCCAGCAGCACAAATCTTATAAACGAAAATGCAAGAAAGTGTTCGGAAATAATGATGAATTTAACATAATGTGTAAGATTTCAAATGTGTAGGATGGGCAACATGAAGAGATTATGGATGTGAGTGTGAGTTACCTCCCCCTCATAATTACGCTAGACTTGCTTCCTGTGACATGGAGCGATTATTTTCGAGATTCAAGACACTCCTTCGTCACAATCGTCAGTCTTGCGGGATGGAAAATTTGAGGAAACATCTGGTCGTATATTGTAACTCTACAGTATTTCAGGATCCCTTCTAGGAATAATGTCTGGTGAGTACCACGTACGTTTGTATTAGCTCAGAAATACAGATCTTAAAATATATATTTTAGATGTTTTCACACATACTTTGTACATCTTAGGGTACATAACAAATAAATATTTCCCGAGTTTTTAGTACCTAAAAATCCGAGCCTTAGTAATAATAATACCTACATTGCAAACATCGGTAGCTTAATCAGATGTGCACAGCAATGACCGAGCGGGATGGCTCAGGTGGTAACGTCTGTGACCCGCATTCAGAAAGTCAAGGGTTCGATTCCCCTGACTGACCTTTCTGGCCCTATGTTTTTCGAGAGCTTTCTCAGGTCACTCAGGCGAATACTGGGAAGCATATTTACCTTGCATCCCCCATTTCACTTCCATTAATTTCATTCTCTTTATCCGGTCTTTCCACGTTGTAAGAGACAGCAAATTCGCCGACGGGGCTGCGGTGCTGTGGTACTTGCGCTCTGAAATACGGTGCTCGGCTGAGAGGAGGCACTGTGGTCGGCTAGCCGTCATCCCAGGAGGACTGATTGCTCAGCCGGAACTAGATGGTGGCGGGCTCTCTGTAGTGACTCTGGAATTCCGTCGGGCTGAAGAACTTGCCTGCACCAGTTAGAGATCCACCGTAGTTGTAGTTCCACCTGTGATGAGTTCTGGCCACCTGTAGGATACTTTCGTATAAACCTTCCTCCCAGAGTTTGGCGCGCAATAAGCCATCGGCTGACGTGCCGCAACGCCTACCGTGACGGACAGACAGACAGACAGCCATCCATCCATCCATCCATCCATCCATCCATCCAGACAGACAGACATACGCAACAATGTATACAAGTTATTTGTCCGTGGATTGCCCAATATTTTACATTCACACCGGCGAGATACCGATCATCCTCCATGTTAGTGAGTTATGATCGAGCAGTTTTATAGAATTGATTCTTTCAAATGTAGCTTACCAATCGCTCTTTCTAGCTGGCGTGCACATCGTGGTAACGTTGGAATTACCTGCGCCACATATCAGTCTTTAGCTAAGGTTTGACATGCTAGATATATCATAAACAGTTACATTTTTGTCAAGTGCGAATGCATAAGGTAAATGCATGGGTAGGTATACAATTCAGGTACAGTTCTACTCAGTATTTCCAGCCCAAAATCGAAATCAGATCTAATATCCTTAAAAAGAATTGCAACAGATAAATCGAACAGTTTCCTTAGTTCAGTGGTAGTAACAGCAATTTACTGGAGTTTATTCCAGGTCCAAACGTATATTAGAATAACCTTAAAAGTGGAGAAATGGTGCCAAAATCACCAATGATGTCATCAATATGACATTTTTTAGGGTGAGAATGATATTTCTATTCCCTGATCAGTGATTCCATACATGAAGTATACGTCATCAATTTATCATCCAGAGTGGATATGGATACCCCTGCCGTATGGCTGTGCAATAAATGCCATTGGGTTAAAAAGTCATTCATAAAACTGAGCAGTGTTGACAGGTTTTTGGTAGAGGAATTCCCCTTATAGGCCTTCAAAATCCCTCAAAAATAAAACAATTTCCTTTCTGTTCATAAAACCTAACTTTTGTTGAGCTGCTCTCATATAAGAATGTAACTCATCTAGAAGTTATTTCGAAGTTGTTGAAAATAGGAAAAAAATTAAATGTAGCAGTGACTAAATATTTTTTGGAAGACATTCTGATGCAAATCAGCAGAATGGCAAATACAACCAATGACAATCATTTCATCATTTTTTTTAGAAAACGAGATACAAAGAATTGTGTTCACCCTTCATGTCATTGGCATTATCGCCACAGTAATCAACAATGTTTTTAATATACAGACCAAGCTTTGATAGTGTAAAACCATTACTTTTAATTCATTACTGACTTTGCACACCGATTGAAATTAGTGGACAAGCCTTCAAGATGCATTTTAAGTAATGCTAAGTTATAGCGGCGTCGCTTTCATACAATATATTCTAGGTCTAAGATTTCAGGGGTGAAACATTCATCAATTTTTCTTTCTAAACAAACGTTGCTTTAAGCGACTTAACTATACCAAGGTACCTTTAAGTTACTACATTCTCAGAAAACTTTGCATAATAACCCTGGGATTACCAAGAACTTCTCAATATGGAGTAGCACAAGTAGAACTTCGGAAGTGGGAGCAAAAGGCCAAAGGTCAATCAAATACTGTTTCAGAATAAAGCTATTACAGGAAACTGATATACTAGAATAATGCATGGCTGTACAGGAGAAAATGGGGAAAAAGAAACTTGGATACATAAGATAAAGACAACATTGGAAGAAATTGGAATGGGAGAATAGGAGCAGAAAGAAACAACAAAAGTAAGCGATTTCTGGATGATATTGAAATGCAAGAAGTTATAAGCACCTTTAAGGAAAAACTGTCATTAATAGATTGTAGACATTTAAAAGTGGAACGGAGAACAGAAACATAGATCTAAATATGCAACAAAGAGAACACAATCGGGTATGCATGGGTGAGGACAGGTGTAATGTATTTAAGTGACCTAAGAGGGTGAAGAAGTGGGGAGAGATGTACTAAATGCAGGAGATTGCGTTATACTTGGCAAAATGCTCTGAAATGAGATTATACAGAAAAGGAAGAGAGATTTTAATGCTAAAGAAATGGGAAAAATGTCCAGTACACCTAAAAGCCAGGAACATTTTGAAATCAAGATCAAATGAATGTATAGAGAAAGCAGGAAAACATTTAGGAAAAGTAACATTAAAGGATTCAAATAAATGTGAAGCAAATTGGAGAAGATGCTGTGGTGTAAAGGAAATAGTGGATACATTATACTTCGCCATTCGTACAATAGAATGTTAAATATAACAGAAATAAATAAAAAATAAGCAACTGTAAGAGGGAGTAACACATTGTGTAAATTTTATGTAAAGTATAAAGAAGATATTAACATATTAAGAACATTAACTCATCATTCATCAACTACGTTCTTAACGGATGCATTAGTACAACACTAAATAAAATGACTTAACATGGCGTTAAGGCATTTAAAGTTAGGGTAGTAGCAAATATCGGTGAAACCGGCAGTAAAAAAGTAATTCAAACCCAAAGAAAGTTGTGTTGAAAATAATGTAATGATTGATTCATACAAGGTATCGTGAGTTGCTGACTTCTAAACAGAATGATATGAAGTAAGACAAAAGCTACTATAGGTATCACACTTGCTATCTACCTAACGAAAAAACAGTATTTGGTTAAATGGACTTTTTATAAATAAATTTCAACATATCTTTAGTGTTTTAATTTATGCGTAAAACAGTATTTTATAGATAAATATGGATAGCAATGAAGTTCTGTAGAAACTGATTACAAGGTATGTTGAAATATCTACACTAAACTCTTTATTATGTGTTTGTCCCTATTTTGGTGTTAGTTCAGCGATGTCCAACTTTTGCGAAAGAGGAGAGGTTGGATTTACATCCTTCCACTTTATTCGGACTGTGTCACTCTTTTAGCACTAAATTGTGTTGTAGTGGCGATTCTATTATATGTAGATAACGTTTGATTTAGGAAAGCACTTTCAAATCTTACACGATAAACATATGCTCATTAGTGACTTCTGTGTTACTGCTTATGTTTAAGAAGTCTATCAACATTTGGCTACAAAGTCGAAGCCTTAGGAGCTCCACCAAGTGATCGTCGCATAACCTATTGCGAATAGACCTACAATATAATTCAATTTGGAGAAATTCCGTTCTCAAATAATAATGTAGAGCTATACTCACTCTTATACGCACTATTCTTGCAAATGCATATTTTTGTATATACTTCATTTTAATCGACATTTGCATTTTCAGAAGTAATCTTTCTTGTAGGTGCAAGGGCAATATGAGAATATAGTAGACTTTAAACGATAATCAAGCTATGGAGCTGGTTGCTACGCGATGCCTTTGAAATTCCGTTCTCTTTGCAAGGCTAAGATATAAAAATCTGATGTGTTGCACTCACATGACTTTCTCTACTTTTGTACTAACCATTCTTACAAACTCTTATTCCTATATCTTCTTCGTGTTAGTTGAAATAAACATTTGTACAACTTATTACTTATTTCCTTGTAGGTGCAAGGGGAATGTTAGAATACAGTAGGCTTTGTGCGATAGTCAAATGTTTGAGATTCTGTTGTCTTTGCACACTTAACATATACAAAAATGAGCAACGATGATCCATTTCACGAAAGTTCTAAGTTTTCCGAAACTCACACACATAACAAGGAATATCTCCGAAATGGTTCACCCTACAAGAAAATTTATTGAGACATAAATTGTGTATTTTACCAAGATCTACATTTTTTGTATAGTATAATTTGGTCTATATCTAACGGTTTACCAGTTATGCAAAAGTCGTCCAGAGTAAATACGACTACAGGGGCTATAGCCAGAAAATTCAAGATATACATTTCATTTGTCATAAAAATATCTCAAACATATGAAATTTAAATCAAAATCGTTAGAGCCATTTTCAAGAAAATCAAAATGTTCGAAAAATTTTCCATGTAAAGGGTAGTTTAGGGTGGGGCTATTTTCTTCAAAATCTTTGTGTGGCATCCTTGAAAGACATTAAACTTAAATACTGTGACTTTTTGGTTGGTGTGTAAAGTAAAGAAGACAGATGTAGTCGAGATAAAGAAACACTTTTATTTCCGTAAACAGTAACTTCGTACACTCGTTGCAACAGCAAGAAAGTCTTTTTCGATTCTTCAACAGCACGGCTCCGAACTCGTAACACAAAGAACTAACTCTTCTCCGTCGGCACGACTCCTCAACCTTCACATACGTCTGACTCTCCGTCGGCACGACTACTCAACCTTCACATACGTCTTACTCACTCTTACGACGCTATCTGGCAGGCTGAGATCAGCCCGAGGTGTGTCATACGTGTACCTGCCCTTTTAGGGCTTAACCACTTTATGACGGGATGTAGGATTTTGCAGGGTGGCGGGTGAAGTTTGAGGTAGTAGGTTACTCACTCTTCTCACACTTTGCCGCTATTTATATCTCCCAGGCACTATTCTGGAAGCTTCAGGAACGTTCACTTATTGCGGTGAGATACAAAGTAGAATATTCCAGTAGCCTCTATCCTTTTCTCTCTTTCGGCAAGCGCCCCAACAATGCGGTCATTCTCTATCTCTTTCCTTCGGCTTCTTTGCGGTAGTGCCGACAATAATGCGATGGGTGACACTGCTGTTGTCGGCAATTAGATGCGGCGGGCGCGGTGACAATACTAACTTTGGTTTTTAACCGACTTCTCGTTTTTGAGCTATGCTGTCCACAGACTGACAGACTGACACACAGACACACACACGGACCTTTTTCTAAAAATGTTTTTTTTTATTCAGGGGGCCTCAAAACATGTATTTCCGGTAAAATCTTGACATCGAATTTTTGGGTGGAATACAATACTTCCCCTACTTACCAGTAGAGAAAGTAAAAATGAATAACATATTCCTATTTGAGAAAAGTATAGGTATCGGCAAATACAAACAAATAATAAAGAATATCTCGGAAATGTTCACTCAAAAGAAAAAAAGAGGTATTTGACATAAATTGTGTGTTTTAACGAGATCTAAGCTTTCGCCTGCCTCTTACTGTTTACCATTTACGCAAAAATCATACAGAATGAAGAGGTCTCCTGAAGACATTCCAAGAAAATTCAAGTTATGGTTTAGAAACTGCCATGGAATCGCCCGTTTGTGTCCGTCACCGGAGACTGACTGTCTGGTTTTGAGATGATTCACCCTCCGACTGAAAGAGGAGGTGGGAAATAGCAGCTAATTGCGTAACCGTCTCCAAAGAGACAAGGTTAGATATCGCTATGTTAGTTAAACAGCTTGATTAATTTTTAGAATAAAATGTCTTTATTATTGGTATAGGTAGGAATACTGAGAAGATTTGACCACTTCGGCCGGGGAGTAGTCCACTGTGTCATTTCAGCTTTTGTTAAGTAGGAACGAAGTATAGAATAGTACACAGGCTAAGCAGTTCTAGAGACCGCAGGCTGGGTTCACAGACACCGTCCTACTTTAATGCTGCGCTTATCCGCAAGGTGAGGTATAAGATGTGAAAACTTTTCCTCAGAACAGACTCTACCGCATTCGGTCATGCAACCCTGAAGGATGACGAAAAAGAGAATAGCCCAAGAGCCCGTGACTGTCAGACTGTCCTTATTTTATAAAGCCTCTCAGCGCATACCTGCAACACAATGGGCTGCTATAAACTGTGGATCATCGTGGCTTTAGCAGGCAGTGATGAATTCAGGGGTGGCCCGGGGGGGGGCAGCCTCCCCCGGGAATTAAACAGTCCCCCCCCCGAGAAACTCATATCTATTTGTAAATGTACATATCACTAACACCCCCCCCGTCAAGCTTAATATTCCCACGGAGGAAAGTGACTATTCTTCGCTATTGGCACGTAACAGGCAGAAAAGGTGTATAAAATAGCAACCTAAAATCGTCAAAATATAATGCCTAGTTTTCTTATATTTTCTTCGGGGTAGTATTAGAAATCACGTCACCCATTGCCACACACTTAGTATCGACGCGACCTCTCGCCGGACACCCTTAAACTTTAGTAAATTGTAAACGTTATAGTACAAAAGCTGAATTTTATGTTCCTTGGGTGACCATCAGAACCGGACAATTTCGACACTTCTAACACCTTGCCAAACAAACTTAAAGGCAATTGTAGGTGCGAGCGCGAGGAAATATACATCCATCCGGATGCGAATGATTAACTTGGATTGATCCTGTAATTATATTATATAGAATTATTTATAACTAAAAAAAATTGATGCGTTGCACACACATACCTTTCTCTACTCTTGTACTAACCGTTCTTAGAAACTCTTATTGCTATATCTTCTTCGTGTTAGCTGAAGTAAACATTTGCAGAAATTATCTTATTGCTTATTTCCTTGAAGATGCAAGGGGAATATGGGAATACAGTACACTTTGACCGATAGTCAAATGTTTCAAAGCTTTGAGATTCCGTTCTCTTTGCACAGCTAATATATAAAAAATGCAAACGATCTTCCATTTGACGAAAGTTTTAAGTGTTCCAAACTCACACAAATAAAAAATATCTCCGAAATGGTTCACTCTACAAAAAATTTATCTGACATAAATTGTGTTCTAGTATGATCTACGCTTTTGCACAGTAAGATTTGGTCTATCTCTTACGGTTTACCAGTTATGCAAAAGTCATCCAAAGTAAACAGGAGTATATGGGCCATAGCCAGAAAATTCAAAATATACATTTCATTTGTCATAAAAATATCTTTGGCATTTTAATAAAAATCATTAGAGCCATTTTCAAGAAAATTTAAACCTTCAAAAAATTTTCCATGTAAAGGGTAGTTTAGGGTAGAGCAATTTTCTTTAAAATCTTCGTGTCGCATCCTTAAAAGGTATTAAACTTCAATACCAACTTTAATTTTTAACCGACTTTTCGTTTTGGAGTTACGCGGTCCACAGACTGACACACACACACACACACACACACACACACACACACACACACACACACACACACACACACACACACACACACACACACACACACACACACACACAGACACACACACAGACACACACACACACAAACACACGGGCCTTTGTAAAAAATGCATTTTTTTAATTCAGGGGGTCTCAAAACATATTTCCGGTGAAATCTTGGCATCGAATTTTTGGGCGGAATACAATACTTACTATACGTGGTAGAGAAAGTGAAAATAAATGTTTAAAAGATCATTCATTTAATTTTCATTTTAATAGGTAAATAAAAATAAATCTAATAGGTTAATAAATAATGTTTTGGAATAGAACTTGTTCTTATAATATTCTTTAATTGAAATGTTGATACTTAATTAACTTTTATTGTTTATTTTTGTACAGTAGAAAAAAAATTCAACGAAGAAAAATAGTTTAATTATATTCATAGCAACCGTTCATAAAATAAGAATACTATGGTTTTATAAGAATATTACT
Source organism: Tenodera sinensis (assembly GCA_030765045.1). NCBI lineage: Eukaryota > Metazoa > Arthropoda > Insecta > Mantodea > Mantidae > Tenodera > Tenodera sinensis. The sequence goes on from JAUKNM010000103.1 coordinate 30,766, forward strand.
TCTATGAACAATTTAATCAACAATTTCTGGAGAAAGCTGAAGGTGAATCTTTCTTCATAAAATATGTCAGTGAATAATTCGATACAATATGAGAATAAGGTTTCGAGCTTCAAGCGTGAGAAATCAATAGCTGCTAATTTGACTGGGCTGTCCCTGAAAATTTGGAACAAAAACAGGACATTATTTATGAGCAGAATTTGCATCTTGACTCACGAGCTCAAGAGAGTTTGTTACACGTAAGAAACCAATTTTTACAGCTAAATTCCCTGTCCTTGACCGTCAAGGTCTGGGGTAAGGCTCAATAACAGACTCAGCTCTTGTACATGACAGCCATATTAGTTTGATACTTCCACGTAGCCCCACTACCCTATCTTGATATACTCCTACAATACAAGTCATACTGACACCTGGCCCCACATTGTTAAGGTCTGTAGTAAGGCTCGATATCATACAAAGCCATTTATTAACTTAAATATTGCTTTCTACTGTTCTCTAATGTTATACCGTCACGTATCCGAGATCGTGAAAGCCTGGGTTAAGCGAGGGTAGTGCACCAAACCCTCGTACATGGCAGCTTTGTATAATACCGACAGAAAAAAAGAAAAAAAGAAAAAAAAAAAAATTCCGAAACCTGTCCGCGTCCTCGACGCTCGTTGCCGTCTGCCACTATCATATAAAGGCGCGGATCAAACCATACAACATTTTTAAAACTACTTTTAAAGGCTTTACTTATCAACTTTATGAAACTGGCCACCATCGTTGTCCATACATTTTATCACCTCTTTAGGAAACTACCCATCATTCGCCATAATTCACGTTGAGAAATGCTGGCAATTTCCTGGCGGATATTTTGTTTTGATTCTTCCAGTGCGTGTGGGTTTGTCTTGTGCACGTTATGTTTTAAGTTGACCCAGAGATAGAAATCACAGTGGGTTAGGTCGGGGTACCACAAATCTCTACTAATAATTCTGTCCTAATATTGTTCATGAGGAAAAAATTGGTGTATGGTGTGCCAGAGCGCAACGAGCGCCAAGAACGTGGACAGGCAAAACACCGCGCAGTCGGTTCGAACCTTTTTTCTCTCCCCGTATTGATTAATTGCTTTTCGCATAGGCCATGTGTAAGTTTGGAACGCCTAGTACAGAAGTGCTAAAGAGTGACACCGCGGGTCATTCTCCTCTTTCTCCTCCCCCCCCCCCCTCCTTCACTCACTTCGCTATTGGCGTGTCGAGCAGGAAAAAGGTGAATGCCATTGGCTAATGCGGTACGTCTCACCCCTTTGAGATTCACAGAATAAGGAAGTTAGTGTTGGACGTCAATATGTACTGTTGCAAGTTCCAACCCGAACGCTCCTAGCATTCATCCTTGCTCTCATATTTATCACGTCACCAACGAAAGGTGAATAGGAAGGGGAAAAAACAACCGCCCTGTTTCCCCTCTGTGACGCCACTAGCCTAGGACAACTTTGGAACGGTAGTTACAGTCTGACAAATTCAATGTCATAGCGGCAACTAAACTAAGGATATTATAATACCACGTAATTCACTGATGTTTTGTAATTCGCTGTTACAATAACATTCATAAGAAACGAATAAATGTCAATGAAACATTACGTGCTAGCACTTCACAATCAGCAATTCAAATGTTAGACAATAGCACCATATACGGGAGTGAGTTTATTCCCTGGAAAATGAAGATCCTGTAAGTAAAGTGAGACCTTTTCGGTTGTTTGTACTGTTACTGTCCATTATCACAGACTTTACGGGCTAGCTCAACTGTCTCTCACCGCACGTCTTACTGAGAAGTAGACCATGCTACTGGCCTCTCTTGCGCCGTGAAGTTCTGCAAATGTTTTAACGCACGAAGGGTTATCTACTTACGGCGGCGCCAGCTCCAGCAGGCCACCTGGAATATCTGAATAGTACAGACAGTAGCAGTGGCGTAGCTAAAGTTTTGGGGTCCCCCTGCAAATAAATGTTGGAGACCCTAGTTACTAATAAAGCTTAAAAATGGAGAGATTAAAATATTACATATTTACACTCATAGAATAAGCGTTAAAACAACACTCGCTGATTAACAACATTAATGGCCATTTTTTCTAAATAAACAATATTCACTCGCTAAACGCATAACGGAATAGCTGTAAAAAAATCGTTCCTGTCAACATTCTGAGTAACTCAGGTATTAATCCAAGGAAACTTCCATTTGTGGTGCCCAGGATATCATTCAAAAGCAACGACACCGTGTAACTGATTAGAATAACACATATTAATGTTTATATCTTATGACCAAATTCCAAAATAGTCCAATTTCTTGGCCAATCGAATACATTATCGGATACATACTAGTATTACACACTATGTAGTTAGTTTGGTTTTTATAACAACCGTATTGAATAAAATGCCGTGTTTTAATGAATTTGTCTACATGATTGTGAATTGATTTTGAGAGAATATGCACTTGAAGGTAAGTTTATTTCACACTTTTAAGCAGCAAAGAATACGAAATGTCTACATAATACACTTCTGCTGTCAGTATGTCATCAGCGAAGTGCAGCTGTTCCAGCGCTTCTTGCTAGCGATTTTCAATGGTTGAATTGAATATAAAATATCATTTTTAGGAAAATTATTACAAGTAGTTTGGGGGCCCCTAAACACTGGGTGTTCTCCATGCCGTGGGGTCTGCGGGACCGTTATTAACACCATTGGACAGTAGCCAGTAACACCTGTACCATGTGAAGACCAAAGAATCAAAATTACAATATATCAGTCTGTACCTGAATAGTACAGACAGTAGCCAGTAAAAACCTGTACCATGTGAAGACTAAAGAATCAAAATGACAATATATCAGTCTATACCTGAATAGTACAGACAATAGCCAGTAACACCTGTACCATGTGAAGACTAAAGAATCAAAATGACAATATATCAGTCTGTACCTGAATAGTACAGACAATAGCCAGTAACACCTGTACTATGTGAAGACTAAAGGTTCAAAATGACAATATATCAGTCTGTACCTGAATAGTACAGACAGTAGCCAGTAACACCTGTACCATGTGAAGACTAAAGGTTCAAAATGACAATATATCAGTCTGTACCTGAATAGTACAGACAGTAGCCAGTAACACCTGTACTATGTGGAGACTAAAGAATCAAAATGACAATATATCAGTCTGCACTTGAATAGTACAGACAGTAGCCAGTAACACCTGTACCATGTGAAGATAAAGAATCAAAATGACAATATATCAGTCTGTAGCTGAATAGTACAGACAGTAGCCAGTAACACCTGTACTATGTGGAGACTAAAGAATCAAAATGACAATATATCAGTCTGCACTTGAATAGTACAGACAGTAGCCAGTAACACCTGTACCATGTGAAGATAAAGAATCAAAATGACAATATATCAGTCTGTAGCTGAATAGTACAGACAATAGCCAGTAACTCCTGTACCATGTGAAGATAAAGAATTAAAATGACAATATATTAGTCTGTACCTGAATAGTATAGACAGTAGCCAGTAACACCGGTATCATGTGAAGACTAAATAATCAAAATGACAATATATTAATCTGTACCTGAATAGTACAGACAGTAGCCAGTAACTCCTGTACCATGTGAAGACTAAGGCATCAAAATGACAATATATCAGTCTGTACCTGAATAGTACAGACAATAGCCAGTAACACCTATACCATGTGAAGACTAAAGAATCAAAATGACAATATATCAGTCTGCACCTGAATAGTACAGACAATAGCCAGTAACACCTGTACCATGTGAAGACTAAAGAATCAAAATGACAGTATATCAGTCTATACCTGAATAGTACAGACAATAGCCAGTAACACCTATACCATGTGAAGACTAAGGCATCAAAATGACAATATATCAGTCTATACCTGAATAGTACAGACAATAGCCAGTAATACCTGTACCATGTGAAGACTAAGGCATCAAAATGACAATATATCAGTCTATACCTGAATAGTACAGACAATAGCCAGTGACACCTGTATCATGTGAAGACTAAAGAATCGAAATGACAATATATCAATCTGTACCTGAATAGTACAGACAGTAGCCAGTAACTCCTGTACCATATGAAGACTAAGGCATCAAAATGACAATATATCGGTCTGTACCTGAATAGTACAGACAATAGCCAGTAACACCTGTACCATGTGAAGACTAAAGAATCAAAATGACAATATATCAGTCTGTACCTGAATAGTACCGACAATAGCCAGTAACACCTATACTATGTGAAGACTAAAGAATCAAAATGACAGTATATCAGTCTGTACCTGAATAGTACAGACAGTAGCCAGTAACTCCTGTACCATATGAAGACTAAGGCATCAAAATGACAATATATCGGTCTGTACCTGAATAGTACAGACAATAGCCAGTAACACCTGTACCATGTGAAGACTAAAGAATCAAAATGACAATATATCAGTCTATACCTGAATGGTACAGACAGTAGCCAGTAACACCTGTACCATGTGAAGACTAAAGAATCAAAATGACAATATATCAGTCTGTACCTGATTAGTACAGACAGTAGCCAGTAACACCTGTACCATGTGAAGACTAAAGAATCAAAATGACAATATATCAGTCTGTACCTGAATAGTACAGACAGTAGCCAGTAACACCTATACTATGTGAAGACTAAAGAATCAAAATGACAATATATCAGTCTGTACCTGAATAGTACAGACAATAGCCAGTAACACCTGTACCATGTGAAGACTAAAGAATCAAAATGAAAATATATCAGTCTGTACCTGAATAGTACAGACAATAGCCAGTAACACCTATACCATGTGAAGACTAAAGAATCAAAATGACAATATATCAGTCTGTACCTGAATAGTACAGACAATAGCCAGTAACACCTATACTATGTGAAGACTAAAGAATCAAAATGACAATATATCAGTCTGTACCTGAATAGTACAGACAATAGCCAGTAACACCTATACTATGTGAAGACTAAAGAATCAAAATGACAATATATCAGTCTGTACCTGAATAGTACAGACAGTAGCCAGTAACACCTATACCATGTGAAGACTAAAGAATCAAAATGACAATATATCAGTCTGTACCTGAATAGTACAGACAATAGCCAGTAACACCTATACTATGTGAAGACTAAAGAATCAAAATGACAATATATCAGGCTGTACCTGAATAGTACAGACAATAGCCAGTAACACCTATACTATGTGAAGACTAAAGAATCAAAATGACAATATATCAGTCTGTACCTGAATAGTACAGACAATAGCCAGTAACACCTATACTATGTGAAGACTAAAGAATCAAAATGACAATATATCAGTCTGTACCTGAATAGTACAGACAGTAGCCAGTAACACCTATACCATGTGAAGACTAAAGAATCAAAATGACAATATATCAGTCTGTACCTGAATAGTACAGACAATAGCCAGTAACACCTATACTATGTGAAGACTAAAGAATCAAAATGACAATATATCAGGCTGTACCTGAATAGTACAGACAATAGCCAGTAACACCTATACTATGTGAAGACTAAAGAATCAAAATGACAATATATCAGTCTGTACCTGAATAGTACAGACAATAGCCAGTAACACCTATACTATGTGAAGACTAAAGAATCAAAATGACAATATATCAGTCTGTACCTGAATAGTACAGACAATAGCCAGTAACACCTAGACTATGTGAAGACTAAAGAATCAAAATGACAATATATCAGTCTGTACCTGAATAGTACACACAATAGCCAGTAACACCTGTACCATGTGAAGACTAAGGAATCAAAATGACAGTATATCAGTCTGTACCTGAATAGTACAGACAATAGCCAGTAACACCTGTACCATGTGAAGACTAAAGAATCAAAATGACAATATATCAGTCTGTACCTGAATAGTACAGACAATAGTCAGTAACACCTGTACCATGTGAAGACTAAGGAATCAAAATGACAATATATCAGTCTGTACCTGAATAGTACAGAAAATAGCCAGTAACACCTGTACCATGTGAAGACTAAAGAATCAAAATGACAATATATCAATCTGTACCTGAATAGTACAGACAATAGCCAGTAACACCTGTACCATGTGAAGACTAAAGAATCAAAATGACAATATATCAGTCTGTAGCTGAATAGTACAGACAGTAGCCAGTAACACCTGTACCATGTGAAGACTAAAGAATCAAAATGATAATATATCAGTCTGTAACTGATTAGTACAGACAGTAGCCAGTAACACCTGTACCATGTGAAGACTAAAGAATCAAAATGACAATATATCAGTCTGTACCTGAATAGTACAGACAGTAGCCAGTAACACCTATACTATGTGAAGACTAAAGAATCAAAATGACAATATATCAGTCTGTACCTGAATAGTACAGACAATAGCCAGTAACACCTGTACCATGTGAAGACTAAAGAATCAAAATGACAATATATCAGTCTATACCTGAATAGTACAGACAGTAGCCAGTAACACCTGTACCATGTGAAGACTAAGAAATCAAAATGACAATATATCAGTCTATACCTGAATAGTACAGACAATAGCCAGTAACACCTATACTATGTGAAGACTAAAGAATCAAAATGAGAATATATCAGTCTGTACCTGAATAGTACAGACAATAGCCAGTAACACCTAGACTATGTGAAGACTAAGGAATCAAAATGACAATATATCA
>JAUKNM010000103.1:40000-257500 GCA_030765045.1 Tenodera sinensis
GCTGGGACATTAATAGTACCGTGTGAAATATTTTCATTATAACTTTCACACACTCAGGGAAAATGTTGCACACACATATTCAAACTGTATTCTTAACATCGAACACTAATACACATATCTTCATAAATAGATTCGTCAACCGCAAAAGACAAAATCTGAATTTTTTTCCCTGGACCATATAAGCTTTCGGATATATTAGTTGTAAAAGTCTTTCCTGAATTTATGTGTTTTCTCCGTGTTCTTTTTCTCGGTTCTGACCTCTCAGGTCCGACAGCATGCCTTTTACATACCTATCAACCTATTCCTTCTCTGTCTGCAACACCTGTTTTTTCCCCCTTACCTAATACCGCTGATGCACAAAATGGAAGAAGACAGTCGCCGATATCCAGTGAGAACAATTTTAAATCTTATACTAGGACAGTTTCAAAATATTCGTACGAACTGAGGAAAATTTTCCTCTGATAAGTATCCAGTTACTCTTCTGCTCTTCTGTCGTTTAACCAAAATTTTTCTTCAGTTCACTTTTTTGGGTTGGAGGACAGCATCGTCTTACACATCATAGGTTTATGGAAAATAAATGCGAAGATAGATGAAAGATTGTCAGAAACCCATTGACGTGAATCGCCTTTTTGAGCTATCCTTTTATTCAGGTGTTTATTTATATTTGTATTTACATAAAAGTTTATAACATACCAGGTGACCAGGTAGGATCGGTTACCTTTATGAGCTATTTTGGTAAAAATATGTAGATTATTTTTATTTGAGTGTAACAACCGATTTACACGAATATACGGGTGGAAGGGAAGTCATTACATTAATATGAACCAGTGATAGATGGATGAATGGATGAATAAATGAATGCATTAGATGATTGAACATACGTATGATTCATTTAGTACTAAAGTAAAAGTTAAGTGAGATAGGCACATTGTTGAGTGTAAATAACTCCGCAGGTAACAGTTGAGTTCCAATATCGGAAGACTAAGAATGGCTACTGTGGAACCTAGTTCTTCTTATATTCTAGTAAACTTGAATAGAAGTTGTTTATTGAAATAAATGTAAATATAAAATTTAGACTTACATTGAATATTTAGCTGTTTGTGACAGAAAGAACTGTCTCAGGGAGAAAAAGATAAAAAAAAAAATGTTGTAGATATTTTTTATCACGAGGCCTGTGTTTAAATAGCTCACATGTTGGTAACGAATGTTAAAGTCATCACATGAATAAACACTTAAAACTTATAAGACCATCATCGTGCTTACGATATTTATTTTCACTCCAAGTAGCCGTTTTCTTGTATTTTAAACACAAAGCACAACAGGATATTACAGATATACCTGGAATGACAACATCGAAATATTGGTCAATTCTGGTAGCCAATGCAGGTAAGTATGATGCATGATCCATACCAGAACATAAGGTATTACATTCAGATTTTGGGTTAAATTCAAACTTTGTGTATTATTTGCTGAAGCTACGAAGGTGCGTAAATTTTTTGGGATAATTAAGGCCCGGATTTGTACGCAAATAAATGTTTTTCCCTGACATATGCACAGATAAAAGAAGTTTAATATCCCTATTTAGGTCCAAGAAGTGTATTTGCAAAATTTTGTTTCACATAAAATAGCATATTTTATAAGCAAATACTCGTATATGTGAATAAATACTTTTTACATTTTTCTCATACATATTTTATTAGGTACTTTTCAGATATTGCAGAAATAAATATCTCCGACAATTTCTCTACAAGTACATATATTTTAGCGCTTTCCTCATTCCATTTTCCAACATAAAATGTTATCTCATAATTTATGAGGGTCATAAGAATTCATTAGCCATGCCACTTGATATGTGCTGATTCATTTGCATGTGCGACCCGGAGAAGTAGCTACAGAATAGTACTCCGAGATTACATCATACATGTTTATTAAACCTGGCTAAGCAATGATGTATCATACTGAGCACAGTACCCTGTTAGTTACAACCAGATCACATAAAAGCAGTTGAGCGTGTAAATTAGCAGTGTGAATTAAACATACCAAAAGAAAAATCGAGTGTACGTGAACGTTTGCATCATTTTCATAGGAAAATACAATTTTCCAGCTTTGTGTGAAATCTGTTAGCGGATTATCGTACCCAGGTAGCACATTTGTCAGGAATTAAGCACGTAGCAGCTGTGTCACGTCTTCGTCGGGGCAATTTTTTATAGGAGAATTAACATCATCCTCTTCTTCCGGCATAGCAAAATATTCAAAATTATATTTAGATTTGTGTAAACATTTGTTTCAGCAGACATTCCCCTTTATAAGATGAGCAATCTCGAGCTGAGAAAATGTCTTACTAAATATACAAATGAAAATCCTCCTGATGAGTCGACGCTACGGAAAAATTAACTTCGATATTACGATGAGAAAGCATTAAGTCACATAATGTCCATTTGTGAAAATGACAAAATCTGGATCGCCATTGACGAAACTATCGATGATAGTGGTAGAAAATTGGGAAGTGTAATCGTAGGTGTCTTGAAAAATAACGAAAATGTTTCTCAACAAAAATTCTTGCTAGCCTATAAAGAAATACCAGCTGCAAATTATGTAACAACAACTAGGGTGATTAGAAACCTTGTGGCCAAATGGTGTAAAATGCGGCAATGTATTGCTTCGCTTACGGACTCCGCAGCATATGTAAGAAAAACTGCCCAAGGCCTAAGTGTAAGTTGCCCGAATATGCTTCACATAACTTGCATCGTTCCCATTCTGCACAGACTCTGTCAGGTAATTCGAACCCTTTATCATAATGTGGATACGCTAGTCTCCAATGGGAAGTGTCCGTAAAAACCCCATCACGGATTGATACTTTCAAACATATTTATGCCGATCTTCATTCCTCCTACACCGGTAGTCACGCGCTGGGGAACCAGGGTTAAAGCCATGGTGTATTATAACAGTAATTTTGAAGCATTTACATCAGTAGTAAATGAACTGGACAAGGAAGATGCTTCTGCAATTAAGGTTATCCAGGATTTAATAGATGATGAATTGGGCTCGGATTTTTAGGTAAATACATATTTTGCTTGCGTCCTAGTATGAACTTGAAACAGTTCAATATTCTGGATATTTACACCGTAGCAAACATTTTAAGTTTTATTGCACCTAAAAATGCATATTTTCTGATTTTTTTATAAATAAATATTTTGGGATATTCACATAAATTATACAAAAATAGCATAAAAGAAACATTTTTAAAATAATTTTCACAAAAATCACATAAAAGCAGCAGCAAAATATTTTTAACAAGTCACCATCCATACATTGCGTAGGCAATTGGCAGCTGGTGTCCATCGCGTCTTTCGGGGAAGACCGCGTCTTCTTTATAATGAATGTGGACGTTTCGACAGAGCTCTGGTCAGCACAGTTTTGTAGGTGCCGTGTGGTAAAGCGATAACGACAGATCAACGTTCGCAAGTAATACAGTATTTAAATGGTAACAAACATAAGGCAACTATTTAACGCTTTACGAAAAAACAATCTTTTATGAATGATCCAGTACCAAGTACTTCAACAGGACCTTCCAAATTTTCAGTGTATTGTGAGGATTTGTGCAGAGCATTAGTTTCGGCGAACATACCCATCTCGAAAGTGAGCCAACCTCAGTTTAAAACATTCCTGACAAGATATACACATATTGACACTCCTGATGAATCAACTTTGCGAAAACATTATCTCCCAAGCACTACGAAGAAACTGTGGCGTATATGCGCAGAACTTGTGCTAGTGAAAAAAGATGGCGTAGATGAAATTCCAGATTCTACTGGCAGGAAAACTGGAAATGTTGCTATAGGGGTATTGGAGAATGAATCAGAAATTTCAGTCAACTTTTCTACTGACCTGCCAAGACATGCCTACTGCAAACCATGTGACTGTTGCCACATTATTTAATGACGCGATGCAGATATTGTGACCAAATGTTGTAGGATGTGACAATATTTCGTTATTTTTTACTTATGCTGCACCATTTATGAAAAAGGCGGCAGAAGGACTTGCAATAGTTATCCTAAAATGATTTGTTACATGTGTTGTACATGGATTGCATAGAATGTGTGAGGAAATTAGAGTCATGTTTCCTGACATTAATAAATTTATTTGTAATGGGAAAAAGTCACTTAAATGGACTGAAATTTTTCAGAACAAAACTCCGAACACTCCGCTGCCTGCTGCGCCTGTGGGACTTGCTGGGGAACATGGTTGGTCGCAGTTCAATAATACGCAAATGGTTTGTCTGTTGCCACATGTAAAGATGCCAGTTCAATTAAAATTCTTCAAGAAGTTTTAAGTGACACTGTGTTAAGAAGTGACTTAGTATACATTTCCGCAAATTTGTTTCTTCTGTGATTCCATAAAGAAACTGGAATGCTTTTGAGAGAAACAGTCCAAGTAGTTCAGGATGTGGACAAATAACTGAATGTTCTTTCTGATCCTGCAGTACAAAACTTAAAAGAAAATGCAAGGAACTATTCGAAAGTAATAGTGGATGTAACATAATGTGCAAAATTTCAAATGTGTTGGACGGGCAACATGAAGAAATTATTGATCTTAGTGTGAGTGACATGCATGTTATAATTATGCCAGACTTAGGTCTTGTGACGTGAGCAATCATTTCGAAATTCAAGACACTTCTTCGTGACATTTTTGACATTTTAGCACATAAAACTAAATATTTTGTAAGTTTTTAACATCTAAAAATCCGAGCCCTAATGATGATAATTTAAAATGTGACTTGGCTTTCATATCTTCCAATTTTAATCTCCTGAGTCGTTTTATAAACAAACTAGAAACTTCTGTTGACTTATTAATTAACTCCATTTAAGAAGTAGTTTGTTGAAAAACAATTTTGCACTATCACAAGTTCAAAAGCAGAAGTTGTAAAAAAATTTAGGGTTTGTTTGAGGAAAACAGTGGCTACCAAACCCTTAAATTTTGGAAGGTGAACACACAGGTTGACACTGTGTGATGCAGAACGTTCCTTTTCCCAATAATAGGCAAGGCTATGTAATGCGCAATCGGGAGATAACATTTGTTGTGCAGTGTAACTCCAACGAGATGTTTAAACCTGGTGCCTAGCTGCAAATTGGTGAATTCCAATATTCATTGTTCTATAAGCCAGATGTTTTCTTATGTTTTGTTATAATTTGGAAAGATATTATTTTTCAGCTTTTAGGAAATATTTTTAAAATAATTAGTATGTAAAAATAAATATTTTAAAGTTTTTTGGTGCACAAATATCTGGGTCCTAATGTGAATAGTGTTGGTACATTTATAAGGACTTATGACACGTTATCATAGTTTATCGGTAACAGTAAACGTTTCACTACTTTTAAGGGGGTTTAGTACTGATAACTAATTTACTTGGTGAAAAATAATGTATATTCTTTATCATTACATTAAAATGTGAATCGTGGCATGAGAAAAGAGCATATTGAAGTTTTTTCGAGTTTTGGCATTCCGAAAAGGTGTTATATAAGCATCTTTAAAATCCTGCGTTATATTTGTCTATTTCTATCATGTTCCAATTATTTTACACAGATTTTAACGCTAAAATTCGTTTTTTTGCGCCTAATGCAGCATTTTTAGAACGTCCTATATAGTATGCTTTTGAATGCATTACTTCGTTTAAATATTACCTCCCTTTAGGAATAAAATTATTCTCTCTTCTGTTGTACATTATATAAAAAATCTTGTCAGCAAGCATTAAACTCTTTGTGCGCTAAAAGCATTAGTCTGAACGGGTCATATGTCAGGCATATTTTAAGTGCGTTGCCTTCTTTACAAATATTACTTCCATTACCCAATAAAAAGTTTTTCTCCTTTGAGCACTTTTGCGCAAGTAAACAAAACATTTCTAAAAGCGTTTTATCATGTAATATTCAAGAAATAATATAGTTCTGCATAATCTTATTGTTGATTTATTCAAGAATCTCAAAAATCCATTTGAATTTAATATATTAAGACAATATAATACTGAAACAAGTACTGTATAACTTTCAACAACTGAAGTTTCACTACAGGAGTGCTTTAAAATAAATATGAAGAATTTTCACCTGCACAATTTATTTGCAGTGTCTAATGTATTGCTTTTTATTTCACGTCCTGTGTTTGCAAAGCAACACTTATGTAGTATTGTGAGAAATGAGAGGTTTGTGAACAGAGAAGCTGCGAGTACGAAATAAGTACTTCAGAGCATTGCTTAGTTAAATATTATTGAAATATTTATGTGTTGTATTTCTCCTCTTTTTCTTTGATATTTATCCTTAATATTACGTTTTTATTGTTGCAGTTCTTTGAGTGCAAAAAAGACAAAAACAAAAAAGAAACATAAAAGCCAAACCGATACAAAAGTATTATACAAATTACTGAATATTTTTTTTGTGTCTGATTAATTAACTTTGGTAATAACAACAAAATTAAGTGAAATCCCCTGGTTATGACAAAGCTTACATAATAACATTTGTGATAATAATTGTGTCGCAGTGAGCTATGGTGCAGTGAATGTTAGTGCCCTTACCATCAGGAATAAAGATGTTGAGGTAGAGACAGTCTTCTGAAAATTCTAAATTGTCGATGGTTTCCAGTAACACTTGGCCGAATATCTTCTCATATTCCTTGAGTGCCTCGATGCTCTGCGGACAAGCGGCGGCTTGCATAGAGGCGTTCCGGATGTCGCTCCAGTTGGGAAGGGGATTGGTGATGGGTTCCTTGAAACGTCCCTGCTGACCCACAGGAGGCACAGCGAATGGGATGCCCAAGAAAACGGTGGCCCTCTGCGCTCTGGATATCGCCACCTCCTTACCAGCCACTATGCCCTGATCTGGAATCTTCACCATTGGAGGATCCCTACCCTGGACGACAGCGCAAAGGGCAACGAGCAGCGTTAACGTGCCTAGCCAGCACATGTTCCGATGTTGTTGGATCGAAGGTCTCGCAACAACTGCCACGGCGCGACTCCGGCAACTGCATCGCCGTTGTGGCACGTCAGTACGACGTTGAGTCTCACGGCGCGCGCGCCTCTCGCCCCTCTTTATATTAGCATATATTGAGATAGACACAGAAACATGCACATCTAGACACGAATCGGACCTGCAGATATTCCCAAAGAATGGTCTTCTCAAAACATATACTTTCGTGCATAAATTGAGGGGTTTTAGTAGCAGAGCAGTCACTGTTATATTCCATCATCGAGATCGACAGGTTAGGTCAGTGGAGGACGACACGCCAGGGATAGGTTGCAATAATCAGAAACATCAAGGACCATACAATTGTAAAATATTCTGTTGCCCTTTGAGGCAATCAGATGCAGTGGCGTAGGCTGGGATTGTGACTTGGACCTACCAGATCCCGACAACAAGGGGTTGTTGATTAAACTCCCGTTAGGCGCGCGCCTTGGTAGAACACCTGTGGTCGCGCTGGGCTAGCTGGCCCGCGCTATATTTTTGTGTTTATATTTATTTTTTTAACTTAATTTTTCTTGCAATCCCATGTTTAGCTGCATTTAGCTTAAATATATACGGTTTTATTATTTTACATTATGTGCACGAATTATGGAATTTTCAGATATTTGGGCATGATTTTATGGTGCATATAACTGCACATTTTCTTATTTTTGATAAATGCATAATATTTCAACATTATAGCTCCTATATTGCATATTTTAATGATTTTTATGGTTTTTATTTTTTTTTTCCATCTGGATAATATTTTTCATATTGGTAGTATTGCACATGATGATGCAACTCACGAAGATTTCAATATTATAGCCCCTATATTGCATATTTTAATGATTTTTATGTTTTTTTAATTATTTTTTCCATTTGTATAATATTTTTCATATTGGTAGTATTCCACACGATGATGCAACTCGCGAGGTGGTGAGAACTAATGCTGAGTCAAGTTGTCATGCAGTGAATCCCCTGTTTCCATTCTTTCATTATGTGCATGTGCATAGAGAATAACCAGTGCGTTATCTGAGAGGTTTATATTAACAAAGATAAAGTGCAGCTTTGAGCAGCACGATTATAGCAACGCTTGTTTGCCCACCAGTAGTTGTGTCGTGGTCTTCAAACGTAACAGTGTTGTGAACCGGTTCCCACCAAATTAAATTAGGCGTATAAAATGTTAAAAAGCTCTTCAAATGCAGAAAATAAAACCAACTTCGAGTGCTATATTAATTAATTTACAGAAAGAGTTTTCGGGTGATTTAATATCTACAAATAATAGGGTACTGTTTTGTGGAGCATGCGAGAAAAATGTAGGGAGTGAGAAGAGATTTCAAATAGTTCAGCACATAAACATAGCAAAACATAAGGAGAATTTAATCAGAAAACTCGCAAACAAACAACCTGTTCAAAAACAACTAGTAGAGTGTTTAGGAAGTAGGGTTACTGAATGTTCCTATGACTTTTGCCAAGCATTTTTTGCTGCTGATATTCCCTTGTTCAAAATGAATAATCCGACATTTAAAAACTTTCTTGCCAAGTACACTCAACAACATGTGCCTGAAGCAAGTAAACTGCGCAAGAATTATGTAGGACATTGTTACAATAGCGTGTTGTCAA
Organism: Tenodera sinensis; assembly: GCA_030765045.1. Taxonomy (NCBI): domain Eukaryota; kingdom Metazoa; phylum Arthropoda; class Insecta; order Mantodea; family Mantidae; genus Tenodera; species Tenodera sinensis. Next base: position 48,610 of record JAUKNM010000103.1, read on the forward strand.
ATATACAAAATGAATTAGCGGATCAGTTTGTGTGGTTGTCTGTTACCCCTGATTCTGAGCGCCGTTCTATTTCTAATATAATTGTGGGTGCTTTAAATAATGGTCAAAAGACTACACCTTCTCTTCTTAATGTGAGCGAATTGTCGGCCACTGACAATGTAAATGTGACCCAGTTCGTGATGGACTCTTCGAAATTACTATGGCCATGTGGAATCAGATACGACCGGTTACTTTTGTTACTGATGCAGGTCCTTATATGGTAAAATCAGGACAAACTCTGAAATGTATTTTTCCTAACTTAATTCATATAACTTGTTTGGCACACGCTCTTCATCGCATTTCTGAGACAGTACGTGATTCTTTCCCATTGGTAGATAGATCTGTGTCCAGTGCAAAGAGAATTTTTATTATATCTCCTAAAAGAATTAAGTTGTTTAGATCAACAGTAAGGTATACGACTTCCTCCTGCACCAGTGTTTCATATCTGCCCATTTTTGGTTCTTACCAACAGCCACAGCTTGGAAACTGTAAGATCTCCTTTGCATGAATCACTTACTGTCTTTTAAAAAAACAATATGTGATCTAAGTTCGGTTCCTGGTAGCATAGGACAAAAAGTGAAAGAGAAAGTGAACTATGTAATTTCAAAAAATTCTGGTTATAAATAGATGTGCGTTATTCGAGACATCCACGAAAGAAAACTATCTGTCACACCAAGAGACTTGACTCTTTCTGTGAAGCAGTTAACATCATTTAAATATGTCCCGATAATATCTTGTGACGTGGAGAGAAGTTTTTCACGTTACAAAAGTGTTTTGCGAGACAACAGACGATGTTTTACAGTTGAAAATTTGTGCAAAGTGTTGGTTGTGAACTGCAATTTATCAGTTAATACTAGCAGCGGGACCACTTTATTATTTATACTAACTCGTCTACTGCAAAGGGACATTAATTGTTTTAATTAAATAGTGCATATTTCTTGGCATATTTTCAAGTTTTTAAGAGCATATTTGCATGCATATTTCAATGTTTTTAGGGCATGAAATTCCGAGCCCTAATCATCAGTGTCACCGCCTATGGTGCCGTAGTAGTAAAAGTGGGCGTTAAACACTACGAAAAAAAAAAAAATAAATAAAATAAAAAATAAAAAACTTGGCAGCCATGTCACCTCGTAGCTCACCTCACCGTTTTGAAAAGCAACATTTCAGCAATCCTTGTACATTAACGGGAAAACATTGCAAATTTAACTTCAGTGCACCTGCAGAAAATATGTTCTTGTGGTGTTTTACTTAAGTTGTGGACTAGAACTAAAATGATTATAGTGTTGGGTGATAGGCTTACAGACGTGAGTTTAATCACTTAGACTCACTCCCTGTATTCGCTATAGCGGAACTGACTAACGCGTGTTCGGTCAAGTCAATGCGCTGGACTCACATTAGTTCGAATCCTATTTAACATTAATTTATTTATTTCCCTTTTTCTTGTTTCTTGCTTACCGAGAAAATCATTATTTATATAACCAGTGCTAATACAAAATTATACAAGCTAATGAAGTCTACTTCTTTAGGTATTTTTATTTTGCATAGCGTTGTAACTTTTCCCGCCGTCTTATGAATGCTACAGTACGATTGCAATTTTAAAACTGAATGCTTTATAAGGTATTAATTGCAATTGCTGGAAATAAAGCAGGGAACACGGTACCTCAACTGTCAATCATGTCTCCCGAAATGAATATTTGCCTTTAAATATTCACATTCAAAGGCATCTCTATAAATTTCGTATACTATTACCATATTAAAATACATAAGCGTGTAATGGGGTAAAATATGGTTTTAATGGTCATAAAAATGCATCGTTACAAGATCTGGATGCCAGTGAATAATGTAATTAGTGATACGTTAAACAGTGCAGAATGCAGTTGTAGGTTACTTCAGCGGCAGCAACCTTCGCACCTAGCAAGGTTGCCATGTCGTTTATTTCCAAGCACTACACAAGGTTTCCATATCCATATTAAGTCAATTTCTAACAGTGCATTTTCATCCAATTTTCCGTTCCTCATAACAAGCTGTAGAGAACTAAGCACATTTGTTAATTTGGTATTTCAGAAAATAAACATGCGAAAGAAGAGGATCGAACCCCGGCAATTAGAAGTTCTTAATTCGACGGTCAGTGAAGCAGCGCTCTCCATTATTCTTCACTTGGGCACTTGCGCTGTATCATATGATATTAACCTTGTTGTCACTAACTCGGCAGCTAATTTCACTGCAAGAAGAAAAGTTCATTAGCACCTTCAGAAATGGTTTAAAAATTTGTTGCTGCTTTTTCTAGATATTCGTTTACATTTATTTAGAGGAATAAGAAAAGGGAATATTTCTACAGCAAGCACAAGTATCGCAGTGTGGAGTTTAAGTTCGTTTAATTTATTTTAGTAATGACAGACAAATGATAGTGAAGTAGCTAATATAAATAACTAATTTATATTTATTACCTACTCAGAATATACGCCTACCTTCAAGAACAGGAACGTCTTGAAGACGTTACCTAACTTCAAGAAGACATTTAAAAAGGATCATTTTTGAAACATTTATTTTATTTAATATTTCTGGCACTTAAAGGTGCTTTTAATGTTACAGCCTTGTTTGTTTTGGTCATCTGTGCAAATAAAGTTGTTCTCACTGCACAAAGTTTTGTTTCTTAACGTCCTGTAAACAAGGAGCACCAATAATCACTTTAATTTCATTTACACACAGAAAATGTTTGTTTCATACCTTCATTAAGGTTTTTAAATCATCATGCTCTGAAAGATTATTTTTATTACATTTCCTGAATTGTTAGAAGTGCTCAGCTATTTTTCACACGAATTATAAAGTTTAGGCCAATCTAAATATTAACAGCTACAGAAATTACTTTCATTATCTCATTCGTGTATAATGATCATGATTCATCACTCTCATTTACAACACACTTGTTCGAAACTAATATATACTCTTAATTTTTTGCCTTAGCTCTTCCATTAGATGTAATAATGGTAACGATTTTTGGTTTTGATAATTACTTATACCAAATAGCAACTCATATCCAAAGAGGAATTACCCATTATGGCTGTTAGAATTAAATAAATTGATTGAGACATGATTGAAACCCGCAAAGGAAGATGAAGTTACCGAGTCCTTACAAATAAGATTCGATTTTAATCTCCACTTTACAAAACAGACATCTACTCCTACGCAAGTTGGAGGGTTTGACTACTAAGTTCATTTTAATGAAGCATAATACCTATCGACCACATCCGTAGCGCAGTTGGTAGCGCGCTTGCCTCTGGCGCGGAGGACCCGGGTTCGATCCCCGGTACCAGCAGGGGGATTTTTTCTCCTCTGGGAGGTCTGGCACGGGGTGCACTCAGTCTCGTTAGGTCCCGGGGGGGCCAATTGAGGAGCTACTTGATGAAGAAGTAGCAGCCCCAGGTCTAGAAAACCGCAGAACTGGCCTGGAGGGCTCGGGGCGCTGACCATCCCACCCTCCAGTACTGCACCTCACCAATGACGCCTGTAGTGGGCAGAGGTGGGGGACGCAGCGGCTGGGCGGTATGCCTTAGCCCTTCGTGGGCTGCCGCGCGGGGTTTACATTACATAATACCTATCAGATAATACCACATCTTAAGTTTAGAATATCGTTGCCCCCTGTAAATCATCACGTATTCAGTTTTCAATCCTCCGTCATTATGAGCGTGAATCTGTTGGATGCCATTTTCTATCAACGGGAACGTACAATTAATACTATATCGTTTTATCCTTATTTGTCTATCGTTAATGAAAACAGAGAAACTGGAACTCCACACCGAACACTGCGATATTCGTGATAGAAATATTCTCTTTTCTTATTCCTCCAAATATATGTAGGCGAATACCTAGGAGAAAAACCAAATTTTTAAACCATTTCCAATGCTAACAATGAAATTCGCTGTCAAGTTAGTGACAACATGCCTAATATCATATGATACAGCGCGAATGCCCTGCTGAAGAATGGTCAAGAGCGTCGAGTCTCTGACCGTGGAAATTAGAACTGATTTATAACTTCTCTACCATATACCTAATAGGAGGTAGAGGAAATATTGCATTCCACCCAAAATTCGATACCTAATTTCATCGGGAACACGTGTTTTGGGACACTTGAATTTGTACTACAATAGTGGGATGTTTACATGAGAAATAAATCATGCAACTTGAATATTGTGGAAATAACCTGTTTAATCCCTTTCATTCTGAATGAATTTTCTATAATTTCGTGTAAGTGGCAAATACAGACAAATACCACACAAATGTGCAGAGCCCTTAATAACACTCAGTTTATTTGAGAAAACTTAATGTGTGTTTTAGCAGCTTTTTCCATTATTAATACAATAATTTGAAATTGTCAATACGTTTGCAACTTCTGTCAGTATCCAGCTATTACCGAGCGAGCTGAATCCGCAGTAACCTGCGAGGCTCATATTCGCGTGGTCTTGGATCAGATTTCTGGATCCGACCATTCTGACCATGAGTTTTTCTTGGCTTTCCCTGGGAAGGCGAATGCTCGGGTGGTTTCTATTCTGCCACGAATTTCCTTCCCCTCATTTCCTATCATTTCACTGTCCTTTAGTGATTCAGGTATGCTGTGCATGTCAGCCGTTGTCCGGCAAATGATGGAAATGCGCGCTCTTTCTGGTTCTGCAGAGGGAAGCCTTATCTGATCAGTTCGCTGGTGTTTCTTGGAGTTATTAAACTTCTGCGCGTCTCTGTCGGCCGGTCTGCCTGCGGGCTATAGTCTCCTGCGGTTATTTTCTTTTGCGGGTGGTAAGCACCAAAGATCTCCGTTGGATCGAGGTCGAAGTGTTCCTCCATAACTTGGCCAATGTCACTGTCTTCATTTGTTGCTCGCGGTATCAGGAACAGAGTATGGAACATGAAGCCAGCATATAGCGACAGTGCAAATGATTTTCACCATGAGTAAATTCTCGAAATATTGTTTACACATATTGTAACTAAGCACATCCTGCTTAATTTGAAATAGTTTCTAAGCAAATATATATTATATATCCTATAACATAATGTGGTTACAGGAATCAGTGCAATTGAAACAGATGCGTGAGAGTTTATCATTAGCAGATAACGTGAATGTGCCACGCCAGCATTTTTAAGTAGAAGGCTCGATGTGCCGTAAATTATAATATATTCTCACAAGCTTAAGAAACTAAAAATGTAGAATTAATTAGATAATACACAGTCACAAATTTTGAAACCACGTATTTAATTTCCCTAGGGCGTCTTCCCCTTATTCAGAGGTTACCCTCATCGCCCGGCCGCTGCGTCCTCCGGCCGCAGCCAAGGCCACGGAGGAGTGCAGGTTGGGGGTGGCGGGGGTCAGCACGCTGACTCCCCCGACCGTAAGGCGACTACATTGACCTTTTAGGGACGCTACCTTTCTATCAGGATAGCTCCTCAATTGGCCCCTCAGGGACCTAACGAGGCTGAGTGCACCCCGTACCAGACCTCCCAGCGGGGGAAAAATCCCATGTCGGTACCGGGGATCGAACCCGGATCCTTCGCGCCAGAGGCAACGTATTTAATAATACCCAAAATATCAAGATAATGTTTTCCCTTGATTCATTATCCACAAGATGACACTAATTGTGGAAAATGTGCCTTACAAAACCATGTGTTCAATTTTTCATCTGCTGCTTCTAAGTAAGGTAAAATTACAACGTGTTTGTTTTTAAGGTGATATGGAAAGCTTATTGGAATTTGAACAGCTTTAGGACAGAAACAATATTGCCAAGTTAATTACTTATGTTTGTGATTCTGAAATACTTGTGTGCCCAAGATATTAGGACTATAGCTAAGATACCTGGTAAAATTCATTGTAAACATTATTTTAGAAGATATAATATCTTGACGGTTATAACGGATATACTATATTGTTAATTATCAAACGAATTAATATATGTATGGCATAAGCTCGAAGACTAATAGTTACAATACCTGAAATCGAAAAATGATTTAATTCCTCAACATAGGCTTACTAAAACTTCAAACCCTTGCTCTATAGTGGCATTAAACGTTTTAACAAGCTACCTCAAGCTGTAATTACATTAGAATAATTATAAAACATGTAAAAATTGCATTCTTGGGTTGTGAATAGGTCGTTTTATTTACCGTTCTTAAAGCTTCTGTCACCTGTTACATTTTTGACGTTGATACATTCTTTTAACATTGTAAATTTTACATAAATCTTAGTTTACAATGTCTATAAGTAATTAATTTTTTATTTTATTGCATTTACTTTGTCTACTGCAGTATTATGACAAACAACAATAACATCATCCTAAAGAAGGCCATGGAATATGGAATGGCCGAAAGCTCGATGTTCATAAATCTGACACCGCTGATCACCCGTGAAGCCTTGATTAATGACGTTCGCCGTGAAAGCTTCAATTCTTACAATAACATTGATTAACTAATTGAATTTTTTATTGATTGATTGATTAATTGTTTGACTAAAAGTCAGATAACAAGAAAGACGTTGAGAGTAAGTCAATAGGTTGGCAACACTGGTTGTCGGTGCCGATGTAGTGTCGATGTTACCTTATTGTTTGCGGAGGCGGGGTTGCCCAGTTTAAGAACCGCTGTCGTATGTATGCAATGTTAAGAAGATGCAGTTGTACTGATCGATGTCTTAAATGATCCTTAAGAAAAGATTTTGACTTTATTTTCCCTTGTCTAGACAGATCGCATGCTTCCATTGTGGGTCTTTAACCGGTTTATACTCTTTTCTTTCCTGAAGTGCCGGTACTTATCTCCCCATTATCGCCACTAACTTCATCCCTTTCTTTCGATGCAGAGGTTAACAGTGGCGCCAAGGCTTCGATGTGAAGAATACAGCATTAGAGAAAATATTTATTTAGAATACTGCCTTCATTTTCAACCAAGCCTCTTATAGTTAATCAGAGTTAATCCAAGTTAACTAACGAGTATTGGGGTCTATTTCAAATTACTTATTTTGCGTTTCTACTACAAACTTGTTAAGACTGAAGCAGAGGTGTGAGTTTTGACTATGATCTTTAAGTACGCACAAGGTGCGAGGTTAAAGACCGTAACGACATGGGCAACCGAGGGCGTTTAAGGCTTGTCTCCGTGACATATTTTTTCCAGATTTCTCTTAGTCCTCATAACTGGCAAATGCTAGGGAGCAGTGACGTAGCATGGTGTGTGGGCTTCGGTATGCACTTTGCACTCCTGTTAAAGTGCCCTTAACATAGGTGAACTTTCTAAATTCGGCAATTATTAGCGGATTTTGTTCAAATTCATATCAGACATAGTATATGCAAGAAATGATGTACATATAAATGTTCATTGCAGTATTTGTAACACTTTTAAATTTATTATTTCTTTTAGCTATTTTAGCACCGTACCTCAAATGCTCCACTCGATGAAGATGTCAAAATTCTGATTATTTTAAATATTATTCTGTTATAGATAAGTACTCTCAAATGAATGTTAGAAACATAAAATTTTGTAACGCTTTGGTTTAAGAATAAATAATAAAACTTTTGAAAAAAAATTTTTTTAGCAATTTGTATAATTTTTATAAAACTATAATTCATCCACTGCTAAATTTTAAAGTTAAAAACAAGTAACTACCACTATTTTTTCTGCATTCCCTTTGGGACCAGCCTTGAAAGTTTGAAGAAAATTGAACAAATATTGAATCGCGTGGAACATTTTTAAGGTGGAAAGGTGTGAGAGAAGTCGAAGTCAGTAAAATGCATTGAAAATAAATATGAACCATAAGGCCACGTGTTCTTCTATATTTATATTCTCAATTGTTGAAGCTTTAAATGGCTCTGGCAGCAACAGTAATGTTATACAATTGAAGCTTAGGGTTCAAATTATTTTTTGGACGTAAAAACTAATATTTGAATTTTTTGAAAACTTTGAACAAGTGTCACCTATGTCTACCCACAAAACAACAAATAGAGTGCGAGCGAAAGAGATAAATACAGCGGATGGTTTAATTCAAACACGATCTCTAGTCATAATAGTGGCAGTAAGGTGAAAATATATTTTGTTTATACCCTTATGGCTGCTATTAAATTTCAAATTAATGGTAGTATAACCCAGATACTGAGTATTTTGGAATTTACAGCAAACGACAAAGTAAGCGTTTGAAACAAATACGAGTAATATAGTTATAAGAAACAATTATTAACTCACGATTGTAATTTTTTCCTGTAGTTTAGATGAGCTCTTCTGCTCTTCCGAGCAAAGAAATCAATGACTCATTCTCGAAGCTGGGTTGGGAGCGTAGGTCCTGAAGCACTTTACTTTCAATATTCATCATAACTAGGATTCATCATCTCTAGATGCTGTGTACTTCTGAGAGAGCTTTCAATCCCCTTCAAGCTAGAGAATGTCCTTTCTGTGGAGCAGCTTGTTGCAGGTATTGCCAAAATCAAAGTCGCTAGCGCTAGGTTTGAGGAAAAGTTGAGGTAAGATCCATTGTTTTTATGTACTGCTATACTTCAACAACACTGTTCTTTTTCATTTCGGTATCAGTATACACTGCGCACAATTCACTTCTTAATCCAAGCAAATCAAAATAGGATCCGTAATTGTCCTTTAATTTACAAAACACTTATTCTGGAAACTTTCTCTTGAAGTCTGAGAATTGTGAGGAACGAAGAAGAGAAACGAAACTCAATTTTGAGATCGCAGCAAATCTTTCAGCTGTGCATTGCCGAACGTTATGAATGATTTCAAAGAATATGCGTCTGTAGATGCTTTCCTTATCTTCACCGGTAGTGGCAACAAAGCGAACTGTTTCAGCCAACGGATGTTGAATTTAATCGGTGTTATTTGTCACTTCTTCCCAAACTGGATCGAATTCATCTCTATAATTCTGCAGAAAATACTGGAAGCTATCTAGCATTTTATTACAGTAAGTTATATGTTATCTTTTTCTGGATTAATTGAAACAACACATCAGTGTGCTGAAATATATTGAAAAAACCACCAGAATCAAATTGAAGTCATAGTCCCTCAACTTATTCAGCAAACCACCTGTGACAAGGAAGGGATTTTTTTTTTTTTTTTTTTTTTTTTTTTTTTTTTTTTTTTTAACAATTACATCCAAAGCATGAACTCTCTTCGTTGACTTAGCAAAAAAGGTACTAAGTGATGTAAGGGAAACAAAGAGACATTTCACTCCTTTGATGCACCTAGCTGATTGCAGCAAAACAAGATTTAATTGGTGAGCATAGCAATGAACAAACAGCACCGATTTACATTGCTCCCGAATTTCAGCTTGTAGCCCAGCATGTTCCTCTGCCATCACTGCTTCCCCATAGTATGTTTGAGCAATCGGTCGGTATAAACATGAAAAGTCATTTAGTGTATATAAAGCATGCTCCAAAAGTAATTAAACCTTTCTGTCTGCAGTTACGTCTGTAAAACCGATGAACCATTCAATTGTTTCCTCGGTTGTTACATAGCGGAAGATAGTTAATAGCTGAGACCTTTGGCTAACATCGGAAGTTTCATCTAATATCAGAGAAACAAAATATGCTTCAGAAATCTCTTTTCTGATTTTGTTGGTTAATTATCACTGTGCTGATGCTGGATATTAAATCGTTCTGTATATACGGTGAAGTAGCACGAAATACAGTGGACTTTTCGAGGTGTTCCTTAAGACCTGTCATATTTAGTTAATTCATTCATATACTCAATGAAATTCCCTCTATTGGATGACTCAGCACTCTCAGTGTGGTCACGATACGCAAGTCCTTGTTTTCCTAAAAAACAGACAACAGTTATGAAGTGCGACAGTATTGTTTTTTTCTGACTTCCGTGTTATATTGATCAATGGGTCTTCCATACTCATCACTTACACAATTCCATGCCTCTGTTCTTAACAAACATTTTCAGTTCTTTCTCACATACGACGTGATTGAAGGAATACTTGTGCTTTTTACTGTTTAAATCATCATACCCACTTGGGGTCCAAACGGACTTTCTTTTGGAAAACAAAAGATATGACCAACAAAACAGTTTATTTAGAGTCCTACACCCACAGAGCAATGATTCAGTTTCATATGCTTTATCATTAAAATGCCTGTCACATTTTTCAGTATTGGTTGTTATATTCAAAGAATGTTTCGGAGGTGCTGCTTTAACTACAAGTACATTTTCTTTTTCGGTAAGATTTAAACATTGGAAGTCTCTCACCTTCAGTTTGGTGATTGCACAGCACTCGGATTCCACATTCAGAGCAGTAGGTTTTCAGAAAATACAGCATTCGCTCTGCAACACGTGTTTTCCTCCTGCTGAACCACAAGGAAGCACATGAGCAATGTGCATACTCTGCCTTCGGGTTCCTGGCATAATTGCTTTTACAGGTTCAAACACATTACTGTTCAAAATACTGCTTGTTGTATTCTGATACGTGCAGAAGAAGTTAAAAATATCAAATTAACCTTCACTGTAAAACAAAGTACTAAAAAACTTGGCTTTAAACCACATTAACAAGCGAGATGCACTTTTGGTCGGCACATCCACTGCGCGCACAAATCGTTTGACTTGAGAGGCACCAACCGCTCTGTCCCAATGCTTGACCTGATAGGCTAACAATACTAATTCATAGTAAATTGTTGTTCGAAAAATATTCCTTAGCAAGAATGTCAATTGGATTAATATACAGATAATAGGACAGGTTAACTGAGGAAAACTAGCAGGGTATGCAACACATCACCCACATCAATTGATGCTACACCAGTAGTAACTTCGGTTTAAGCGCCTCCGGTTCAAATTTGGGGCCACTTTTAATCTGCATATTAAAAGAGACACTATCGCCCCTATAGGCAGGATTATCGTTAATCCAACCGCTTAATCCGAAGTTATTGTTTGTTTATGTATCTTTTGTTCATACGCGATACATAGGTGGACAAAGACTATATTTAATGCTAGTTAGGAATGCAAGCAAACAAGATTTATGGAATATTGAATGCGGACTACGTAGATGGTGATAATCCTGGCGCTTCTCGAAATTTGAATTGGCAGGATTATTATAATCCTGGCCCTAGTGTCACTGTTGGCCCGAAATTTGAATGGGTGGGATTATCACCAACTGCCACACACACACACACACACACACACACACACACACACACACACACACACACACACACACACACACACACACACACACACACACACACACACACAAAGGAACAAAGACAATATTTAATGCTACTTAGAAGTACAAAGAACACTACGGTGATAAGCTTTATGGGATATTTAATTCTACAAAGAATAAAATGTTTATAAGCTACTTTTACATAGTTGACAAAAAAAATATTTCATTGTTGCATTGTTTGAGAAAAACTTGGATTTGCTGACCAAGTTCGGACAGATCTTTGTAAAATCCAAATTGACACCTGGTGCACACAAGTGTGTGAGACGGAGCACTTAGCAGCTACAGGACTGATGGAAACAGTTTGAGCAGTGGTACTTCGTGCACGGTGCGCCTAACATTTCTCGATCCACATTAACTGAGCCAGGAAATTGGAGTGGAATATATGTATACTGGGTGTCCCAAAAACCGACAACGCTTAGTATGTTGTGCGGGATGGTAATTTGATTGATTTTCAGATGGGAAACCCTGTTCGGAAATGTACGGTTTGGACGCTGGAGAGCGTCGAAGTTTCAGAACGAACTGTTGTTCGTTAATTGTTAACATTCGTTTCGGTATCTTAATATGAGAGGTATGAAACCCTGTAGCCTTCTGTGTACTGTTATGAAGGACCTCAACATAATAACATTCCTGCACCTGTACTAAATCCCTCCATAAAGTTCTTGGTGGGCATCCTACTGCTTTACTTGCCTAGTTTCCAGTACAGCAACGTTTTTAATAGCAGTGCGATACGTACCAATACACAGCGGCTGAAATGGCCGACATGAGCTCCAGCACACTTCGATGTAAATGTGCGGAATCACCTCAACGTCACATATTCAAATCGATCGATTGGTAGAGGTGGACCAGTTCCATGGACAGCACGGTTGACAGATCTAACACCTCCCGACTATTTTCTGTAGAGTTGTATGAAGGTTATGGTGTATGGCACTCCTGTAACGTCACCAGAGGACTTGGCTCAAGTCTACGGAGCGATTGAAAATCTTCAGACAACCACAGGTATTGGTCATGTGTATGAGGCTCAGCACCGCCCATACAGGCTCAAGAATAACATAGGGGTACAGAGTTCGAAGCCCGTTTGTAATGTAGACAGCTCGATGTTGGCTTTGTTGACGAAATGTGAACGCACATCCATCTTACAATTCGATGCGCTACAGCGTCCAAACCGTGCATTTCCGGACAGGGGCTCCTATTTGAAAACCAATCAGTTTGCCATCCCATACAACATACTAAGCATTGTCGAAGTTTTTTGGGATATCCGACAACTCAGAGGGTGGTCTTCCCGCTAGACACCTCATTCCACCGGTGCTCCATCTTCATGTATCATCAGTGTCACCGCCTGCGGTGCCGTAGTAGTAAAAACGGGCGTTAAACATTACAACGCTAGACACCTGGCATCGTGAACCAAAGTGTCGCCAGAATAAACGCTGAATTTCAGTCACAGATTTCCCGGTCTCAAACCAGGCAGCTATTTTCTTTTTCGTTGCAGTAAAGTTAATTGAGTATACGACATCTTTTTCTTCATTCCACGCCTTTACAACAACAAAATACAACTAAATAACAAGGCTTCTATATAGCAGCGATTCTCATTGCACAAAAGCCTCTTTAGTGGGCTTTGGTGGGCACATTAGGAAGTGAATCGACTGTACGGTATTGGGAAATGTGTTTATTAATAAATATGCACAACACATGCAACATAATTAAAATCATTTAATTTTTCGATTGTTCATTTACTTATGAAAGATCCGGTGTATATACCAGGTGGTCCATTTCATCCGGAATCGGGGTAAGTAGATAATGTTTCGTGCATTAAAACAGTTGCAGGACACACGGGGACAAATCCAGTCATACTGACAGCAGTAGCTTGAGGTTTATCTACTTATCCCCATTCCGGATGATTATTTATCATAGCTTAGCTTTCACAAATCACAAGTGCAATCGTAAAAAGCTTCAATTTTCATTTCATAAGATTTAACTTATATAAGTCACATTAGTTATGGGGAAAGTTATGTAAACTGTGTAACATTATTCATGTCCATTATACCCAATTAAATTCGCCTGTATGCTTGCTTGCGGATCAAGAACATTCACCCCAATTCTTGTTTTATCAACATCTAACGTAGTAGGGCGGCGCCGTGGCCGAGCGGTTAGCGCGCTCGCCTACCACCTAGGTGGCCCTGGTTCGATCCCAGGGACCCGCATGTGGTATTCGTGGTGGACGAAGCGGCGTCAGGGCGGGTTTTCTCCGGGTGCTCCGGTTTCCCCCGCCATCTCATTCCACCGGTGCTCCATCTTCATTCCATGTATCATCAGGGTCATCGCCTGCGGTGCCGTAGTAGTAAAAGCGGGCGTTAAACACTACAACAACAATCTAACGTAGTAGTACACGTTTTGCTAGATGAATAGATTAATGGAAGAAGACGAATAAGATCCCAAAATAGGTTTAATATGCTCTTTTTACTCGTACTATGCGTACAGTGACAGACGATGGTGATTAACACTGTTGGCAGCGTTTTCTCATTGTCCATTAGAGGTGTACCTATAATAGATAATAGATAATATTGTTTGTCCCTATAATTTGAGATTAAATCTTCAGTTAGTGAGATAACACAAATAGCATCTTTAGATTGTAGAGAAACACACACACATAAAAAAACTTATGTGTTGCACTCACATGACTTTCTCTACTTTTGTACTAACCATTCTTAAAACTCTTACTCCTCTATCTTCTTCGTGTTAGTTGAGATAAACATTTACAGAACTTTGTTTATTGTTTATTTCCTTGTAGGTGCAAGGTGATTACGGGAATATGGTAGGCTTTGAGCGATAGTCAAATCTTTTAAAGTTTTGAGATCCCGTTCTCTTTGTACGCTTAACATATAACAAACTGAACAACGATGTTCCATTTCACGAACATTTTAAGTTTTCTAAAACTGAGACATATAACAAGGAATATCTCCGAAATGGTTAACTCTACAAAAACATTTATTCAGACATAAATTGTGTATTTTAGCGACATCTACATTTTTGTACAGTAAGATTTTGTCTATCTCTTACGGTTTACGAGTTATTCAAAAGTCATCCAGAGTAAACAGGACTACATAGGCTATAGCCAGAAAATTCAAAATACATTTCATTTGTCATAAAAATATCTCAAACATGTGGTATTTTAATCATCTTAGAGCCATTTTCAAGAAAATCAAAATTTTCGAAAAATTTTCCATGTAAAGGGTAGTTTAGGGTGGGGCTATTTTCTTCAAAGTCTTCGTGGAGCACCTTTGAAAAAAATTAAACATAAATACCAACTTTGGTTTTTAGCCGAGTTTTCGTTTTTGAGTTATGGTGTCCACAGCCTGATAGACACACAGGCACACACACGGACCTTTTTCTAAAAATGTTTTTCTTTTACTCAGGGGGTCTCAAAACATATATTTCCGGTGAAATCTCGACATCTAATTCTTGGGTGGAATACAATACTTCTACTTAACAGTAGAGAAAGTAATAATTGCTTTAGGACATTCTGAAACATTTTACTGACAAGAATAGCAAATAATCCATAGCTTAAGGATTGCGATTTCTGAGACATGGGAAAAGGGCGAGCCGACAGTATAAAACATGTGTCGGAATAAGTTTATTTAATGTGTAAACAACGGAGTATGCCCTCAGATTTAAATAATGTATTATAAGGTTGTCTCATAAGTTCGTTTTGGCAGCAAGTTCCATCTATAGCGCCTGAAAACACTGAACCCTCTGTACACTCAAGTTATGTTAGTTGCCTAACCATCCCTAAGCGTTAGAGGTCAACAGCCTGGCCCACTATTGGATATGTTAGTGTGTGTTTGTGACTGACGTTGCGTGAATTTGTGTTTACAAACTATGGATAGTGAAACTGAACATTTTAGCATCTTAAGCTGTTTTACTACTGTAAGGGCAAAACCGCCTTACAATGCGGGCAAAAAATTTGTTGTCTACGGGAAAGATGTAGTTAACGAATCGTGCATGTCAAACGTGATATAATCGATTTCGAGTTGGAAATTTCTCCCTAAAACAGAAAGTTTGGCAACTACTCTGTCGTACCTGTGCTGCGGCTGAGGTGTTTTTCCAGGCATTCTTAGTGATTGAAACGTAACGAGAAACGAATGAACTTATGACACAGCCTTATATACCACCATTCGAGTAGTGAATGAGTGAAAGCAAAAAAATAAATGTAGCTTATTTCAAACTTAACAAACGGGTGTTGTTTTGTTTATTAAAAATTTAAATAAGTAATTAATGAGACCGAATTTTGATGACATAAGGTCTTTGAAAAATGACATATAATGACGATTTAAAAGATGATGTAGTGACAAAACTTAGCTAGAATTGAGGTATACTTGCGGGAAAAAAAGAAAGTTGCCAAAAATAACCAAATAAGTATGTGCCTTCATAATCTGGAACCCTTGATAAGGATTTATATACAAGTTAGCAGCGCCTGTGAGGCAACAATTAAAAGGTCACATGTTGTCAGAACCCAAGCCCTGGTAACTAGGCTGGGGAGTATTGAAGTGCAAGTCATGTATATGTTGTATCTTTACAGGATGGTGCCGCATTATCACAGTTACATTTTATAGCTAGGATGCAAATAGAGAAACTTCACAGGCAAAGTTCACTGAGTGCTCGAAGTTATATCGTATCACTGCGCATATCCCTAGTCCACAATATATATGGGACTTGGAGTTTCAGATATTCCTCGCGCAGGGGAAATGTAAGTCAGTAATTCCATCATTCACGAACGGCCATATAGTTAAATACAGCAGAGTCGAGGTCAAGGGTGCACTAGAATTTGTGTTTTATTGTTATGTGGATCAGCTCGTTCTAACGCTAAATATATATTAGAGGTAAAGGTCGCTGCCTACACATGTCGAGTGTACAAAGGTGCATATTGCTCCATGTATTACAGAAAGATCACGTATATGCACAGTATAAAGCAATTTAAACCTCTCCTAATGGAGTGGGATAACTCGGGCTGTAACGTCTGTGGCCCGCATTCGGGAGGTCGCTGGTTCGATCCTAGTGACCAACTTTCCTCACCCATGTGTTTTTTTCTGTATTTCCTCGTGTGGTCAGGCGAATGATGGGAAGTATTTCCACATCCTCCGAATTTCCGTTTCTCCATTTCGTTACACTAATCATTTTATTTTATCCTTGCTGTTAGGTTTCTTTCGGCGTTAAAAGCGTCGAGGAGCGTCGCGGCAGCAACACGGCAAGGGGAACAAATGCACTATGGAAATCTCCTCCTCCGGATGCAAGGTAAGCCTACTGGTTTCTATGGCCCCCCATGGGATGGTACAAGCCCGAGGGGAGAGGGGAACCGGGTTCCGAGTTTCGTGCCCCTCCCCCCTTGGGAGTACGAACCCCAAGGGGTGGGAGAGGAACCGGGCTAAGCCAGCCTCCGCCGGAGTTCTTCTAATTCGGAAAATCTAGGGACCCTACCTTCTGCTCTGTCGTGTCAACGTTCTGCAAGCGCACTCTTTGGACCTTAGCATGTCCACGCTGCTCGTAGCAGCAGCACCTGCTTGCTCTACTTGGGACAGTGTTAATCAGGGCTGTACAACGTGCATACCATGGAAAAAACGAAACTACTTCCATATTTGCAGTCCCTTAACATAAGCACAGAAATTAATATGTATTCTGACATATTGGATGCACTCTTAGAGGAGTTTGTTGGAAGATTTTCAGATTTGGAAGCTGTCATATCTAAACTGAATCTCTTTTCCTTGCCCTATACTGTAGATCCAGAGAATGTTCCAGTTGAACTTCAACTAGAACTTATTGATTTATGCTGTGATTCACAGGTAAAGAAGGTACATAGGGATAATAATATTGTCCGTTTTTATCGAGCTCTTGATCCACAAACATACCTAAAATTTGGTAAATTTACTGCAGAAATTATGTGTATGTTTGGCATTACGCATTGACGTCTGCCTTCAGACTTGCTTCTTTAATTAATGTATCCCCAATTATTATTATTATTATGCCATAAAATGGGCATAATAGATGCATAATTAGGTTCAAAGTGTCACCACAAGCAGAGGTTTTAATGTGGAGCTATTTTTGTTTTATGTTACAAGAACAGTCTGTTAATTTTTGAATTGTAAGTTTAAAAGTTATGTAAATATTGCTTATCTTTTGCGGTTTTAATGCTTTGTTTTTGGAATATTAATTTGTTTTTGGATAGTTAGGTACGTTATTATTGTAATTCAAACTAAACCCACATGATCACAAAATCTATGTAAATAAATGCTTTTAAAACAAACAAGAAGAAACAATAATAAGAGTGGACTTCATTTTCCCTTCCAACTTTGTACATTCATGTTTAGCTGTGTTTTGCTTAACGCTGCCGCTATCTGTGTGTATACCACCGTCTTTCCCGGAGCACATCATGCCCGTAAGTACTGCCAAGGTCAATTGTGCTTGGGTAGACATCTCTAATGTAAAAGATACCCTAGGGGGATTTTCTTGAAACGCTTCGTGCCGCGTTCTTGGAAGATGCTGAATTTAAATACTAAATTTGTTGTATGGACTTAGGCTTTCATGGCTGGTGTCCATTTGGAATAAAATATCTTCCGGGCTTGTAGGCCGTGGTCGACGTGTAGGACTTGCTCCTGACGTTTCGCTCAAGTCTGCGTTGAGCATCATCAGAGGACCCAATGATGAGAATCATATTCCTGCATGTCGACCACGGCCTACAAGCCAGGAAGATGTTTTATTCCAAACTAAATTTGGACAAATATACGCGCACGCACACGTACACACACACACACACACACACACACACGCGCGCGCACACACACACACACACACACTCACACACACACACACACACACACACACACACACACACACCACAGACGTTTTTATTTAATAATGCTTTTTTCGGATGTACGGTCCTTAGAACGTATATTTACAGTGAAGTCTTGGCATCGAGTTTTGGAGTCATATGCAATATCTTCTCTGCCTATTACATATTGTACTTGATAGAGAAGGTAATAAATAAGCGCAACAATATCTGGAAGCCTTTTCCAAATTTTATACCGTTCTACAACATGCGGATGAATAGTTTGTATTGTCAAATTACGCTGAGTGTCAATGTAGGGAGTGTTATGATCGTCTAGCAAAAAGTGTCGCCATTGCAAGAGACCTCGTGTGGTTCTTTCGTCTCAGGAGGACTAAGGAGAAATCGCAGTTACAACATTGCTGGGATGGTCCATACAAGGTTATTACCTGGATCAACGACTTAGTACCACATCCATCATCAACACCGAGGAAACTATCGGAGTTGTTGGTAAGTCTGTGCCTTCTTCGTCTTGCCTCATATCGCGGAGCTGTTTGGGATGTCCAGCTCTGTGGCGGAGCCTTCTGCAACCCTCCGCGCTCGGCGTGTTTTACAATGAAGCCAGTGTAGGTTTGGTTGGAGAGAGAAAAGTATGACGTGCTCTAAGCTAATGAACGGTTCAGAACGATTATCGGGATCCTGGTACAAGCTTTCAGTTCTCCCCTTTTCTCGGAATGTACCGAATTTTCTCGACAAGTCTTGCTAGGATAAATGGGATTCTCTTTGCCACAGTAGGCAAGATTTTTGTGCAGGTCTGTTCATTGCTGTCTGTTGTTCATTCAACGAGTTCCATGTGCGCGAAGCTAGAAGTTGAATAATGTTTCGACACGCGAGTGAGCCTTTGGAAGAAGGAACAGACTGATTTGTGCACTGAAGTGTTGTGCGCACGAAATTGTGGAGTGACTAGAGGATGATACCGGAATTGTTGAGCAGTAATATCCAAAATTGTATAAAGAAATGGTAGGGAGATGGATAAATAATCGTAATAATTAATTTCCATATATTGAAGTCAATACATTATCTAAGAAGTGCTAGTTACACTTCTGCCAGTGGATAAGAAATCATTACCCAGAACTTACGTGTACAGGAAAAGCATTTAGCTAAAGCTATTGGGTATTCCGGCGAACTCAGTCTCAGTCAGCAAAGAACAAATTAGCTCAAGGCTCACCTAATTAGAACTCAGTAAGTTTAGAAATAAGAGGATTGCTTGGAGATGCACGAATAGCAGTTCTGAAAATTAGAAACCGAAGGTATTCTTATAATTTAGGAAATCACAGAGTTAAAATTGTGTTTGAGGCGCGACTAAGAAGCTTAAGTTTTGGCAACGCATAGCGTAGGAACTTTGCTTCAATAATTCTCTTTTACACCTTACAGAAGTATTTTACGGTGATCCATTATCGGTAGACCGTAGCGCCAAAAGACTGCGCTCAGGTTATCTCATTGTTAGCGGTAGTAGAAAGGGGATTCATCATTTAACATTTCAGTAATTCACGGCAACTTGGGCTTCTCTTTGTTATTTCGGAAACAGTTATTAAAACTGTCAATTTATTGATACTTCAGACGTTAATAGATATAATGCTTCACTAGCTATAGTTTCTAGTCCTAAGATTTAGAAGCAGTTTAACTCTTCATCCTCACACAGTCACCCACTCGCCTCAAATAGCTCATAAACATTAGTCTCCATTAAATGTACAGTCAACTTTACTGCTGTTGTTTATTCTGAAAACCATCCGCGCATACCCTCAGAGAAAGATCCAAAATCTCACCACTGCAGTGGCCGGCAGCATATTCATCAACTAAGACATAGGAGACGCGCTGTTCATAGGCTCACACACAGACAACCCCCCCCCCCCCCACACCACACACATAGGGAACTTTTTCTAAAAATGATTTTTTTTTTTAATTTAGAGGGTCTCAAAACATTTTCGGAGAAATATCAACATAGAATTTTTGGGCAGAATACAATACTTCCCCTACTTAATATACGTAGTAGAGAACGTAAGAATTAGCTATGGTAAGATAAGTTTGTATACACACTAATAAACGATAGGTGGAGAAAGTCATGTGAATATAACATATCACACTTTTTGGTGTAAGTATTCATTTACAAGATGGTCTATGTGTGCATAGTGGGCGTGCATTCAATAATAAATACAAGAT
This sequence comes from Tenodera sinensis, assembly GCA_030765045.1. Lineage (NCBI taxonomy): Eukaryota > Metazoa > Arthropoda > Insecta > Mantodea > Mantidae > Tenodera > Tenodera sinensis. Next base: position 68,865 of record JAUKNM010000103.1, read on the forward strand.
TAGTTGTTGGTCACGAAAATTGTGAATGGTAGGCATACATAGATGATGACGGATGTTTGGACCAGTTCTCCTGATCCGGCTCGCGTCAGACAGTTAAGCTCCTCTGTCTGCTTGCATGTGACTGGTTTGTATGCGGAACCGACTAGCACGATTATCGACTTGGATTTGCATGGAAACTCCCATCAGGCAGGCAAGAGAAACCTAGACATCGTCAGCGAGTGTCGCCCTAGGTGGTGGGCTATTAACCTTACACTTTATCAGATAGGGTTTATGTGTTTGTAGGTAAACACTAAAGCCCGTATTTATGAATGCAACCAAATAGTAAAATAAACAAGCAAATTAGCACGGAAATGATGAAAATAAGCGGCAAATTAAGCAGAAACGAATAAATGCAAATATGATGATACATTTTTCCCAAAAGATCTTTCTTAATGAAGGCTGTTACAGTACAAAGGCAAGGTCATCCTCAGATTTTCCTGTGTAAAACTCCTGCGTCTATCAGATGTAAACAATGTAAAACCTGAGCAAGGCACGTCAGGTGAACTAATTTAGGATAAAGGACGTTTAATCCAGCTCCCAAAGAAAGCTTACGAATGATTGAAAATTTTGGCAACAGTGAAATGATTTACTCGGTCGAGTATTTGTAGATATATTAAGAAGAAATCTTTTGCCTACTTTCTTAGCAATAACTACAGAGCTACACACGCACTGTCCCGATGCATCTATAGAAATCCATAACTTCATGCTTCAGTGTATTCCGAATATTACCAACAAGTTCTTGAAAACACTGTGGCATATAGTTGTTGGGCAATGTACGATTCAGTTTATACAACGGAATGTCGGAACACACTAATGCTAAAGACTTTGGAAAATGTATCATTAGAACTCGATTGTTCAGCAACATTACCTTTAATTAGTTGATGGTTTAACTAAGATTGATTCTACTTATGCCGCATGGCATAAATGTGCTGCATAACGTCATTTTTTTTCTTCGCAGAAACGCTCTTTTCACACACAAAACAAAATAATACACTACAATCTTCACTGAAAATCTTTTTTCCAAACTGGTTTACGCATTTGCGTAGGAATGCTAATTGAGAAGTTTTTGTGGGTGACAACTACAGCTACATCAGTGAACAATCACGCACACCTTACTTACTGAACTAACGAGCGTTGCACAACATGCTGCAGCTTGGAATTCGGCGAATCACCATCCTTGTCCGTGATATCATTGCGATATTTCAAGCAATAACTGACTAATGAGTTGACTGTCTAACCAATGGCAGTAAGTTCTTTCTCCTTGCAGTATTATTCCACACCTGGCTATATACTAGCATTTCTTTCTTGGGCATTTAGCCGAGAAAATAGCGAATCATTGATAAAACAGGGAGCGGCGTTTTAGTAGATAAACATAGGAATGATATTAACAGCACGGAGTATAGAGCCGTGAGGGTTGAGGAAACGACACGCCCACCCCTACACAACAGCCTGTTTCCTGCGACTATCGTATGTTATATTTGGCTGTTTTCTTTTTTTCTTCTCTCTATTGTGCCTGTCCAATAACACAAAATGGCTTACTACTTGTTACGGACGGGACTTCCTATATGAAGAAACCTGCCACAGCAACAGTAAGCATTTCCAAAACTAAAACTTGTCTAGCATATAAGTCTCCACCGAGTTAGGGAAGAAATGATATGCTCTATTCCGGATGTAAATGATTTTATAGCCAACACGAAAAAGATATTTCGCAAAACATCCTCCAAAGTGAAGATACTTAAACAGATGGCATCTGGAATTCCCTTACCTCCACAACCAAATGTAACTCGGGGGGAGGGGGGGGGGACATGGCTACAGGCTGCAGTATATTATACTCAATATTACCACAGAATTGTAAACAATAAAAGTCTATGACGTGTAGAAAAATGTCGCAATACGTGCAGTGAAGCAAATAATTACACCAGCCTTGTTTGAAGGTTATGACAAGTTTAGTCGTACTGCCTGTCTTTTCTTCACTCTCTTCTTACTACCGTCTTCATTTTCTATAGGTTGTCTCACCCTTAGATAACAGTATGGAGATAAATGGTGTATATCTGTCTCTAGCGCATACGAATTGCCGTTAGCTTGGTCTTTTTCTACTCTTGCGCTGTTGCCAGGTTCCTAATAGCATGGTGTAAATATTCAGTTGTTATAAATTTCATGTTTGAACACATTATTCTATACATATTTTTTTCTATAATAAGTTATATCCTTTTTAGGGCCATTATACACTTCTATAGGCCCAAATTTCTACAGAAAACGTTTTTCTCAGTTAAACTCCGATGTTTGCTGTTTCTATACTCATCACGTACTAATAAACTAACTACTAGACTACGTTTATATTTTTTACTTAGCTAGAGTAAACTATAGTGCCACCACCTGCCTACTTTGAATTCTCTATGTTTACTCTGTTAAGTGTTACAATTTTTTAAATTAAATGTTTTCGGAAAATGTTATATCTGTGCACTGCAAAAGTTACGCATTGGGAAACGTTTTTATTATTGAGTTTACATCGGGGACAAAGCGAGAGCAAATGTTGAGGAGGGTTAGAGACAGTTTTTAAAATAAACCAGAAGCCTGTAACCTCTTGCTTTCATCGTGTAAATGTGGTATTCGTGGTGGACGAAGCGGCGTCAGGGCGGGTTTTCTCCGGGTACTCCGGTTTCCCCCGCCATATCATTCCACCGGTGCTCCATCTTCATGTATCATCAGTGTCACCGCCTGCGGTGCCGTAGTAGTAAAAGCGGGCGTTAAACACTACAACAACAACAACTCATCGTGTAAGGCAAACAAAAGATATTCACCTATTCAGATAAAAGGCGCCAAGCGTTAGAAACAAGGGAGCAGCAAAAGTTATAATCAGTTCGTAAAGAAGCGCTTGTGTGTTTATACTGTATGGAACCTGTGAAGTGCTATGACGTTATTTATTTAACATTTTCCGTAAATATTTGTAGTTATGGAGGGGGGTGGGGAGCTAGGAAGAGAGGATATACTGGTAAATTAAGAAGTAAGGAACGCCAAATAATTACAAATCTGTTAGATTTTTTTCAAGTCAAGTGAGTATAATAAGGCAGTAAAAGTAACAGCTAAGGCTATCGTGTGTTCAGAAGCAGTAGTGTGTATGATTAAAAAGGAACTAATGAAATGACCTCTAAGAACGCCACGAAAAAGAAAGCAAAAACGGCAGAACAACATAAAATGTTAGGTTATATGGTGGAATAGTGCAAAGCGGAGTGCGGCGAATTGTTCATTCTTTAGTGTTTGAAAATATTCCACCCACGTTGAATATAATTTTGTCACGGTATCATCACGGTGATGATACCCTACCAAATTTCTCAATGGCCACTCTGCATTGGTTCTTACATAATTTGCGGTTCGAAGGTGGAAGAAGGCATACATATAATAAATACATGTTGCAACGTTGCGCTCCATTTAACGTGTACTGTCTTCTAAGGTTGAGACGAGCTTTAACTTCATCCCTGCGCGGCATCTTCCCTGCTTTCTCCATTGCCTTAAACCCCCTCTTCCAGCCTGTTTGCTCTTCTTCTATTTGGTTTCTTCCCTTTCTCCCTATTTCTTCCTAATAATTAATTGTCTTTTTTTCCCTCCGGAATTTTAATATTACCTTCCTCCTCCCATCATTTAATCTTCTTCTACTTGCTAATAAACCTCGTTAAATTGTCTTCTCTTACTTATCATCTTCACTATCATCAAAATTCTTCTAATCCAACTTTATAAATAAATATAATTAACTCCAAACTTAAATAATCATCATCTTTTTCTTCTTCTTCCCCTTCTTCTTCTTCTTCTTCTTCTTCTTCTCCTCCTCCTCCCCACAACTCTCTTCACTCTACCAATTTCGAAAATTATTGTCTTCTATTGCAATTATGTATTACCTTTTCTTCTTCCCTTTCCTCCATTACCTCCTCTTGTCTATGCTCTTCCCTGTCTTCTCATCCATAATTTCGGTTTCATCCATTCCGTTATTTATAGATAATAAAATTAATCTCGTTTGTGGTTTTTGTTGTTGCATTTGTCTTATTCTTGTTGACCTCCTTACTTTTACATGTCCTGTATTGTCGTTATTCATTACTTCTATTAGTAATATTTCTTTCCAGGAAAATTTACTAATTATATATAAGACTTCATCCCTTAGAATTTCGTATACATATAATGTCCAGCAAAAGCTTCTCTTTTTTCACTTACTAGACACTCGTACTTTTTGCACTCAAATAAGGCGTGTTCCGGGACGTCTTGTATGTTACATTGCCCACATATAGCGTTTCTTGTTTTTCTTATTTTCATTCAATAGGTTTTATAGAGCCCGTGTCCTAGTAAGTAATGATTGGTTGGTTGAATATGTTTAAATTGTTATCTTTACGAATTGTTATTAAAAATATGGAAAGTTCTTCCCACCTCAACATTTTCCCAAAGGTTTTACCACTAATTTCTTAATAATATTTTGTGTGCTATATCGTGTAGCACTATGTGCTTATTATATCCCTATTTTGTCAAAATTACGCCTTCTAAGGTAAACAATCACACCTCTTAGCTTAATAATATAATCTATTAGCCATATGCCAAAAGCAACTAATAATGCCATAGTGGGTGAAGTGCTAGTCGCTCCCGTGTATCTTAATCAAACCTTTCCGTGTGTTCTCGGGATTTTATCATGGCGTCATTCATACAGGTAGTCCATATTCCTGCACCATAGGTAATTAAACATGCAAATATACGGGTATTGTATTATATTATTGCATTAAACGGTATTCTATATTTAGATTGAGCTATTCTCAGTAATTTCGTCATGATAGATTCTGATTTGCTCTCATGTAGTCAGTATAATGCCTAAAATGTAATTCATCGTCGATGAGTACGTCCTTCTTTGTCGTCAAATATTTTAGTCGTTATAATTGATTGTAGGATCCCGTTTATGTGTACCTTTAAATATCATGAAGGCTGACTTCGCAGAGCTATTTGAAGTTTTGTTGTATTGCACCAGCTATGCAAAGTTTTCATTAGGTTTGCAGCTTTTAATTCTAATTGATTCCTGCCCTCATCCTCTATAAGAAAATAATACGTCATCCGCATAGGCAATGGTTTCTTTTACATTGATGTTATTAGTTAGCTCATCCAGTAGACTTTCTAGTGCTAGCTCCCAAAATGTCGGTGCTAATATCGACCCTTAGGGCATCCCTTGGTAATGCTGCGCAGGATTACATTTTTAGCACCTTCTTGTATTTTTGTAGTGATTCTTCAGCATTTTGTAGAGACATTTGAGAAAACATTTTATCTCAGTCTTTCAAATAAAACAGGCCACTATAACTTTTCAAAAACCCCAGATATGTCAATTAAAATGCCAAGTGCATATTTTGGTTGAAATGTTTTTACTGAGTCAATAAGCTCATTTATAGCGTCTTTGGTAGGACATCATTTTCTAACGCCGTATTGTTTATTATTAAGACCAGTCACTACTCTGTACTCTTTCAGCCGCTTGCATATTAGTTCTTCAAGAAGTTTACCTAGGGTGTTTAGCAAACAAATGGCTCTGTAAGATTTAGGTTCCTTAGGATCTTTTTCATTAAATAACTGGAAAAGGCAGACAATTTTGTCTTTCAAATTGAGCAATGAAAAGCTCTATATTACATAGGTACAGCTTCTGTTTTCACTTCCAGAATTTAGTGAACAAGTGAACAATATTTCTGCATTACAAAGGACCACCCTTTTGTGTTCTCGTCTGAGGCCGCACACTTCTGTTTAAGGCGAGGCCATATACTCCTACATATGCTAATTATTGGAGTAATGTAAATGTAAACCCCGCGCGACAGCCCACGAAGGGCCAAGGCCTACCGCCCAGCCGCTGCGTCCCCCACCTCTGCCCAATACAGGCGTCATTGGTGAGGTGCAGTACTGGAGGGTGGGACGTAGTCAGCGCCCCGAGCCCTCCCGGCCAGTTATGCGGTTTTCTAGACCTGGGGCCGCTACTTCTTCATCAAGTAGCTCCTCAATTGGTCCCCCCGGGACCTAACGAGGCTGAGTGCACCCCGTGCCAGACCTCCCAGAGGGGATAAAATCCCCCTGCTGGTACCGGGGATCGAACGCGGGTCCTCCGCGCCAGAGGCAAGCGCGCTACCAACTGCGCTACGGAGGCGGTCAATTATTGGAGTAACCTATTAATAATTTTATTAGTCCTTCTATTAATCCTTGCATCAGATAAAAGGCTGAAGGTGTGAGCCAGTTAAAAAAGATCTCCTGGTGAATAGCGTACGCTAAACAAAAGAAAATTAATGTAAGAAACAGGATCAGGAGATAAAGTTGAAGTGACTGATCACGTAGATGCAATCTGCTTCTTGCTGTGGTAGCAACATGGAAAGTAGCCAACCAGCATAAGAGGAAGACCTTCATGCAATAATTCTAAATGTAAATGAGGTCATATTTCTGGGATATCGCATGCTCCCATTTACGAATAAAATATCTGAAGCAACGGGGTAGTCAAGTCGAGAAATAGTTGTTAACAGTAATCGATATTTCAATTCAACGCATAGTATGGAAACCGTGAAGTGTATGGCTTGTCCAAACAAACAATAAAGCAAGAACACATGCCTATTATCGATCATGACTCAAACATACCGGGCGAGATGACTTCGTGGTAACGTATGAGACTTATGTTCTATGGGTTACGGTTCAATTCCTGTCCACCTTCCTCTAATCGTCCTCCGTGGTCTAGGGCTAATATGCTATCTTCTGGTCCCCAAGGTCGCAGGCATAAAATTCCTTAGCATGGCTTCCTTCGGAAGGGCAGTCAAGCCGATGGTCCCATGTCGTAGATTTACGGCTCGTAAAAGAACCTCAAGCCTAATAAGGAGGCCTCTGAACAAACTTCAGAGGTGTTTCATGCCCATTATAGAACGGGACTCTGCGAACCACAACAGTTTAATGTCCATAAATAAAAACTTAATTTACTTCCCACTCTGGCCTTGGGTTTTCGTAGTTAACTCTGGTAGGTAAGATGAATGCTGGAGGGTTTCTCTTCTACCAGTAGTTCCTTTCCTTTCATTCCGTTTCCTTCACATGTTTCAGGTGGGCTTTCAGGTTTCACGGCATGAGGCGGTGCCAGATAGTACACATGCTTGCTCCCTGGAAAGAATATTTCCGTATGCCAGAGGGTTGTCTGGTTGTAAGACTTGCAGCTTCCTTGCCGGAGGGAAAGGGTACTTCTGGTGACGTCAATGGTACCACGGGTGAAAGGGGCCCACAGCTTTCGCACCGCCGCAGTTGAAGGGATAGGAACCCCTCACCATGGTGGAAATGAGGGAGACGTCTCGCGCCTTGACCCAACGCTTATATTTTGCGCTCACCACCCCCAGGAAAAGACGGTTGAGTTAAACGGATCGCAGGAAGCTAGAGGCCTCAGGCAGCCGGCCGACAGACATTGGCAGAGGTTCCTAATGATTCCAAGCTGATGACCCGGTCACACTGGCGGGATGCTCAGAGAAGACTTCCCTCTGGCAGAACCGTGGAGAACTCGATCAACTCAGAGAGGACTGCCATCTGGCAGGGCCTAGAGGAACTTTCCGATGAGCAAGCATTCGGGCCATCTGCATACACCGGCTGAAACTACCTAGTTCCTAAACTGACCTGTAACATGAACGGCGAAACAAAAGCATAGGAAATGAGGGAAAGGAAATTAGCGTTAGAAGAGGAACTACCCCAAAAATCATCTTGCCAACCAGAGGAAACCACGAAAACTTATGACCAGAAGGTCATACCACAAGAATGAAACCCATGACCTCCGGAATGTGAGCCTCGTACGTTCCCGCTGAGCCATTTTGCCGGCTTTGCGTGATATTTAGCAACATATTATGAAACTGTCGAGTTACAGGGGTTGAAAAACCATCTCATCTATGGAGAAATTCTCTATTAAATTAACGTGTGCAAAATAATGTTTTTGTGTAATTTATTTTTAAGAATATATTTCAGGCATTCAGTATTGGCCAACTGAAAACCAATCCGTGGTATCTCCATCTCCATTCACAAGGACTTACTGCATGACTTAGAAAGGAAGCAGCCTTTTCATGACGACATAATTGAGAAATACGCCAACAGAAAGGACAGAAGAATCAACTTAATATATAAGAAATAGGTATGTTACATGTGATGTTTGTGTGATAAGAGCTTTACCTGTAGTTTAGGTCTCGAGCCGCCATTGCTAACTATGTATTTCCCATGTATATACGTCTTAGGCGCTGCACCCGCTTTCTCCTATTGTATGTACCCACTCAGGTATTGAAAGATTTACTCCTCACTTATGCCTTCTATGTTCTCCTATTTTCATTGAACCTATAAAGAAATATATGTGACAAAGTAATTTCCGCAAACATTTATCTCGATTTGCATGCAGTAGATAGAAGAAAAGGTGATTTTAAAAATTTCCTGTGAAAGAATGAGGAGAGAGAGAGAAAGTGTGTAAGTGCACACATCAGAGCTTTTTAGTTGTTTTGCATTTAATGAGATATATACATTAATTTTCAAAGAAGTTCCCACAGTTATCACATTTTACAAGACGCTCGTTGAGCGTCATCTGCAGCTTTTCGAGGATTTTCTGTGTACATATTTTATTATCTAATATGCATGAGAATAACAAGAAATTAATTTTGTCAATGTTGAGGGAATAAGTTCAGCGCTGGGAGAAGCTTACAACCCAGAGCTTTGTGTTTCTTTTTATCATCACCGTTTTTGCTTCCTTTGGTTTGGCGGACAAACAAGACGGGGTGAGGAAATCGCCTGGAATCGTTTCTTTGCGTGTGCCGCAGAGCAGATTCAGTGGCGTGTCTTGATTACAACAAAACTACCCCTTCTCCTGTCTCGTCACCTTACTTCCCTCAGGTTATTATACCAACTTTCTTTTGAGAAATACTTCTTTGGGAGCGTATCTACGAAAACAACTTCGACCCAGTATCTGTAAGGATGTACCTGTATAGAAATGTTCATAAAAATTATTAATGCACCTAAATGTTTAGGGCTTGTTTTTCATTTGATAGGTCCACTGCAAGAGGGATCTATGCCACTTCATCAGTGGAAGAAGAATCGAAGCCTTTTGTGAAATGTACGAGTATCACACAATAAATATTTTAATCATAAACACACAACGACTAATTTCTTACTTAATTCTAAGTAAACTTAAACATCTAAAGAAATATTAATTTTAACAATAGAATGTCTGAATTGACCTGAAAAACTTGTTATGCAGCACATCACTCAGAAATGAATATTTGAAGGTATATTTTCAGATATCTTCAATTCTGTTACCTCACAATCTTTTGTTGAGCTTGACGTAAGGTAATTGTATACACTGTGATGCAAGTGGAGAAATGTGTGGTAACGTGGACATGAGGACGGGCACTTCTAGGGGCAGGATGTAATATTTGGATTTTAGCATGTTGTTTTTGGGTTGCCGTTTTGATGCTGTTCTTTATAGTGTTTACCGCCCATATGGCAACACATGCAGTGTACACTGATTAAATATGAAATGATGGAATTATATTTGGGAAATGAATTTTAAGAAGAAAATTTGCCTGGTCTAAGTTCAGGATACCTACCCGGTATTGAAATATGATTTGAAGCTTTCCTGGCGACGGACATATTCAAGATGTTCTCGGGCTTCGAGCCAGGTGTAGTGATGAAGAGCCATCGACGTTTCGGGAAGTACATCTCTCCCATCATCAGGATGATGAATGACTAGCAAGAGTGTTTTTTCTTTTTTTTTAAAGGGGAGACAGAAAGAGAGTGGAGATAAAAGAGTGGCTTATTTCGCAAGGAGAAGGGAGATAGGAGGGTGTTGGTTTTGCAGGGAAATTGAAGGGAGAAGTGTTTCGGGAGTTTTGAGGTTCCGCTAAGCACCCTCGTTAGTGCGGGGATAAGCCGGTAAATTACCGGCATCGTGGTCCGGATGACAGTCATGGCCAAGGCCCTGATTGCCACACACGGGGATTTGGGCGTGGGATAATTGGATTAGACGGGAATTTTAAGGGTTGGTTTTAGACCAGGAGTATCCACTGGTTGAAGGTGGTGGCCACTGTCTGAGGTCCTTATATTGATTGCGTCCTCTGTACTGCGGTGTTGGGTTGCTGGTCATGGAAGTTCCATTGGGAGCGTAATCAGCGTGCTGATGTCTGGCTTGGTCCCATAGAGAAGTTTAGTTCTCAGTTCTTCTATTAAGGACTCCATGACGACAAGATGATTATCGGTGGTCCTTTGGAAGTCGGTAGTTTTGTCAAGGCGTGTTGTAACGTCTCATTTGATGTCCGAAATTTGGGAAGTGATGTCGCTGTTGAGTTCTTGAATTTTTTCCATGATGTATTGATCAATGCCATCAATGGCCAGGAGTTGATCAGGAGTGGCTTCAAGACTGCGGTCTTCAGCATCTAGTCGTGAGAGGACGTCGGTGATTTGCTGTGAGAGGACTGTCTGGTACTGTTGGTGGTGGTCTATTGTTGCAGTCAGCCTGGAATCCAGTTGTTAAGTGCTGCAGTGTTGGCTTCAGAAAGAGCAGTGATCTCATTCCGGGCTGCGGTGATAGCTTCAGCTAGAGCAGTGAGCTGTGTCTTAAAGGCGTTGTTGGTTTCCAGGATATTGCTGAGTTGTGTCTCGAGGTTGTTGAGTCGATCTTCTTGCGTAGATGTTGATGCAGTGGAGTCATGTTGTGGTTGAAGCCTTTGTGACGTCGGCAGGTTCTGTTGTGGTGGTATATGCGTCAAAGCCGGCCGGGTAGTAGTAGCTGCGTTGGTTGAGACTGGAGTGAGTGTGAGCGTCTTCCGTGGGTACGATGGACACTGAGCCTGGCCTGTGAAATGGCCAAAACCATTGCAGGAGGCACAGTATCGGCGGCGTCTTCTTAGGTCATGCAAAGTGCAGTCCTTGGTTCCACTCGGTGCACCACAGTAGTGGCATCGAGGTGGAGATGTGCAGTCGGCGGAGTTGTGATATGGACACAAGTTGGACCACCCATTATACCCCGCCTTTATGACCATGGATCTACATACACAACCAGCTGAGCCGCAAATTAGATTCTTCACATGGAATGCGGCAACATCGAAATAAGAGAAGCCAAGATTTGTTACAGTGGGTGCCCAGAATTCAAGAGTGAACAATGCAACTATGGACTGCTCCGAGTTTGATTATTGTAACCTAATTAATTTGAGGCTTTATCTCAATAGTCAATGTTATCCCTGCACAATATGAACTTAAACTTTGGAAACTCAAAATTTGCCTCATTATATGAAATGTATTCAGAGTTCCAAAACTCCAACTATGAAAAAGACCATTATCCTTTATTTGAGAGAAAGGACTTTGTTAAACATGCACCGATAATTGTCATATACTGCTCTGATAATTCATGACAAAATGTTTACACACAAGCCCCTGGCTCATGTGATGCAGTCACATCTTAAAATGCATCAATGTAATATAACAATTTCGTAAGGAATATAGGGACATCTAAAGGCTTTTTTGTGAATACAACACTTTGTAAATCAGATAAGCACTTTTCATTTTTTCCATTATACAATTCCAGCACCCTGCTCCTCCTCATCCACCTCCTTGTCTCTATATATGCCACTTCATTTACAAGCGTTAGGTTCCGTAAATATCTGTCTATATTGAAACCACTGCTGAATTCACACAGGCCGGAGCCTACAACGTGGCAACGTCGAAGGAACGTGCCGCAAACGGCCTGTGTGTTTTCAGCAATCTACTCTAGCGAATTTTCTAAAATCCACATTTGATACCAAAACTCACTAATTTTTTAACAACATAGGTATAGGTGTATATACATTGGCCAACATTCATAAACAATATCTGTGGGGAGGAAAATTGCGTTTGAACGGATTAATCTTAAAATTTTGTCGTTTATTTAGCATGAAGATGAAAGGAAAATAAGAAATATCCAACTTTCTTCAATGTTGTTGAAATTCTCTGTTCTAGAGCTTTAATCCTCTACAGCAATCTTTTTAGTGATTTAGAACTATCAATTATTCAAAACATGCACCGTCTAACTCACAAAGACATAATTAACATGTTTAGAAAAAAAAATTAATAATAATAATAATGATGATGATAATAATGATGATGGTGATATGCGAGTTATAAGCACCAGTATCTGTTAAGCCATCAGACCAGCAATATCTAAAGGCGTGCAATATTTACATTTGGGTAGAACATAACCTAGACAAGGGAACAGCAGTTTATCAACATATATTTCACACAGATGTAGTTTGCATACAATATATTAGACAAAGTTTATTTTGTGATACACATAATGTAACATAAAATAACTAAATGCATTTAAACAGCAAGGCTACACCAAATCTTGTGTTCTTCTGAAACTTTTTGAAATAATCTGTATGACCATTACATGACACACAAATCCTTAATAATTAATTTAATTTCAATTCTGTTCCTATATACCCTCTTTATTTCCTTGAAATATGCAAGCTTTCGGTTTTTATGTCATTGTTTCACGTGGACCAAACTGTCATGTTTGTGTTTTGTGCAATTATTTATAAGCATACTTGACATTGTATGTAAAATGATTTACCTTATATCTGATAATGGTTCCGCACAAATACAGTAATCCGGATCAAAAAATCTGACATGTTGCACTTATATGACTTTCTCTACTCTTGTCAAATCTTTTGAAGCTGTGAAGTTCCGTTATCCTTGCAAGGTTAATATATAAAAATGAATAACGATGCTCCATTTGACAGAAGAATAAGTTCTCCAAAACTTACAAGGCAAGGAATTACACAAATGGCAAGGAATGTCTCCGAAATGATTCACTCTAAAAAAAAAATTATTCAGACATAAATTTTGTGGTTTAGCAAGTTCTGCATTTTTGTATAGTAAGATTAGGTCTATCTCTTACGGTTTACCAGTCATCCAGAGTAAATAGGACTTCTTGGGCTACAGCCAGAAAGTTCAAGATACACATTTCATTTGGCATAAAAACATCTCAAACATATGGTATTATAATCAAAATCGTTCTTGCCATTTTCAAGTAAATCAAAATGTTCGAACAATTTTCCATGTAAACGGTAGTTTAGGTTGGAGCAATTTTCTTCAAATTCTTTGTGTCGCATCCTTGAAGGACATTAAACTTAAATACCAACATTGGTTTTTAACGGACTTCGTTTTTGAGTTATGCTATCCATAGACTGACACACACACACACACACACACACACACACACACACACACACACACACACACATACACACACATAAACACACACACACGCCCGCGGACCTTTTTCTAAAAATGCTTTTTTGTTTTCAGGGGGCCTCATAACATATGTTTCCGATGAAATCTCGACGTCGAATCTTTGGCAGGAATACAATACTTCTACTTTAGTAAATGTAGTAGAGAAAGGAAAAATGAGAGATCAACTCCTGGCTTCAAGACTGCGGTCCAAGTATAGCCTGCTGCTGGATTCTGATTTTGCCATTGATACACAGTGTGTACAGTATACTTTCTGTTCAGTTCTGTAAGCAACAAACCCGCAAATGTACAGAAATACTGAACTTTTAAATGCTGTATCCTTTTCATTTGCTATTTGTAGACACAATTCTTCAAGTTTATTACTTTCCAAAAATTCCCTAGTGTCCTGATTACTATCATGCAGTAGTTTAGTGATCGTAGTGATTACGGAGATCGTACTCCGAATTTGCGGGGAAGAAATTTAAACGTCCATATTTTGTAGAAGAGGGACCTAACAAGCTCTTTTCCCAAATTTTCTCTTCAGATTCCAGTAACTGAGTACATAAAACGTGGTAATTAGATCTAGACAATTGTCTATATATTCCAAATCTTTCTTCGAGGATGTCGGTCTGAAATTTGCCTGTTAATGCATACTTGATACTAAACACCTTGAAAGAAAACTTATTAATTCAAGAAGTGCATTAATTTGATAAAGTATCATGTGAGTCTCCCTTGAACGTTTACCTTATTTTTCCATTGATTCCCATTTGTCTAGCCACAAATTAAAAATCTCAAAGAACTGCAGCCTTGTATCATTTTCAGTGAAACCCTGAACAGAATCCTTAAAATTCACTATTCTCCACAATCACCAAAGATTTTCACGAACTCTGATGTTGCTTCACTTTTCACATCAAAGCAAAGTAGTGCAGCAACTGTAGTCTCGTGAGAAACATTATTTGCAAAATTTACATTCTGCCTTTCAACGGAAGTGGGGTGCACACTTTTATAATTTAACTTTTGGGCTGCTTTCATTAGTGTGGTCCTGTTACATTCAGACATGCACAAGTTTCTTAAATCGACAAAATTTGCTTCAAATACATCATTATCAGTCAAGCTGAATGATAGAAAATAAAATGTATTATTTTTGTCATACAAATTCAGCCAATAATTTCTCACAGTCTTGAAACTGTACTGAGCCAAACATTACATATATGGTATGAGTAGCATCTGCAGTAGGGAGCATGAAATAATAAGTGCTCTCACAATTACTTGTAAGCTTTGTAAATAAGCTTCTGTTTACAGCAAGCATTATTATCAGTAGAGCCCGGATTTTTATGTAATTACATATTCTAAATCCTGCATAATATTTCAATGAGTAGTAAAAATGTTGGCGAATTACGTCATTTGGAACTCCCTTACAAATTTTAATTTTACATATTTTTACATATTTTGCACGTTTCTACATATTTTAACGACCTTACATAAAACGTACATATTTTCTGGGTTTCGTCACAATTTTATTATTTTTTAAAAAATATTGTAGTCACATTATAAACTTTTGTTTTCACGAGTTTTTCTGAAAGCAACAAAGATCAATCTGCGAAATAGGATGCAAGTTAAATTAAGAATGCTATAATAAGCGCCTCTCTTCGTTCTGATTGTTGTCAAAGCAGGTGCCGTTCGACAATGTTGACCTCCAGTGTGACGTTTCTTGTAGTGCTTTGGGCATTTACAAGAACTGGAGAAATTGATTGTTACCATCGTTACCATTGTCATGGTAGTCGGCATTTTGTAATACAATAGCTCCGAGGAAACAAAGTGAACCGCTGGACAACCATCAATATAGCGAGGCGATAATACTGCAGTTAGTTTTTTGCAAGTCTTAGTAAAATGGCACCAGTTGTATCCTCGCTATCCTGCAAGTTGAATTATTCATGGGTGAAATTAGATAGCGCCTTTACAACCGACGGAAAAGTAATAGTCTGTCAAGCATGCGGCAAAAGAATTGGCTCTTCCATGAAATCTCAATGGGAACAATATATCAAAAGTGCTCTTCGCATACGCAACAAATACCTGCAGTCTTCTAGAAAGCAAGTTCTGTTGACACAAATGCAACAGGAACCGTCCGTAAATGATTTTTTAAAGACTTGTGTAGTGCAATGGTTGCAGCTAATATTCCGTGGCATAAACTTCAATTTCGTTCCTTTCTAGAAAAATATTGCAAGAAAGTTATTCCTGACGAATATACTCTGAGGAAAGAGTATCTTCATGTGTGTTATGGAGAAGTAGTTGCTCATATACGGAATGAAATTGGAGACTCCTTTATTTGGTTTGCCGTCAATGAAACTACAGATGACATAGCAAATTTAGCAGCTGGAAAACTAGATCCCGAAAGTCCAACAAAACCATTTCTAAACTGTTGCAATGTATTAGAACAAACAAATCATTCTACAACTGAAAGATTTGTAAATGATGGGATGAAGACTCTGTGGCCAGAGGATGTGTGTGAGGAAAAGGTTTTAATTATGCATTCAGATGCTGCAGCGTACATGATTAAAGCTGCTGCTGCCCTTTAGGTTTTCTACCCAAATGTACATACCTGCTTGGCCCATGCATTGCAACGTGTTGCTGAAGTAGTAAGAAGTAATTTATCTTGTGTGAATAAGTTGATATCAGCAACAAAAAAGGTCTTCGTGAAAGCACCGCACATAACTCAGTGCTATAAAAAATCATCCCCAACATGTCTATTTGCCTCCTGAGCCAGTACGTGGTTAGAAGCTGTGAACTTCTATTGTGAACATTTTGAAGGAGTTCAGTCAGTGGTGAACAGAAGTAGCTGTTTCCATACGTGAATCTCAGGACATTAAAGTGGCAAGCTCCTGCTCTTACTTCAAAAGTAACTACGGCTGGTTGCCTAGTACCATCAAGCAGTTGGAAAAATCAGGTTCCCTTCTTCACGAATCTATGGATTTAATAGAACGTGCATCATAGAAGTTTAGTGTAGTTGCAGGAAGGAAGGCAGGTGAAAAATTCAAAGCTGTGTTAAACAGGAATCCAGGGTACTCTACGCTTGTATACCTACGTGTCTAAAGTGCTAAATGGTGACAGTGTCAATTTACCAAAACATTTCTCTGCAAATCAGATTCCTATGCTAAGATATGCTCCTGCTACTTCGTGTGGCGTGGAGAGAAGCTTCTCTGCTTATAAGAACATTTTACCCGATAGGAGACAAACAATAACCCCTGAAAATGTGGAGAAGTATATGGTTATTCACTGTACGTAGAAAGAAGCAAAAGACTCAAAATGAAAATACCTGGTTGTTCATTGTACCTCGAGAGATAGAAAACTGAAAATGCATCCACATTATAGAATTTAATTATTTTGAATTGATTGTTTCACTAATTGATAAATTGGTTCAGTATCTCAACATTTCTTTACCGTATAAAATTTAAGTGAAATAATTATGTGAAATGAGTAATTTTAGTAAATATAATCCAAAACACATTTTTATTTCGTTACCTACTTGAAAATAAATTTTAGGTAAATTCTGCATACAACAAAATATTTTCCCTACAATTAATTCTATATTTAGTAAATTTTAACTCATTATAATTAATTTATGCACTTACAGACCCATCAAATTACAAAATTCTGGGTAATTTTCAGTCTGCATTTAGATTTAAGGTTATAATCTTAGCATTTAGATTATTACATAATTTTACATATTTTGTTGATATTACATATTTCATTACATATTTTGATGTTTTTTGTTACATAAATATGTACATATTTCGTACCTTGATATTACATAAAAATCCGGGCTTTAATTATCAAATATAATGGTAGACTTTGAATCCACAATGTATTACTAAACCCGAGAATTCTAAAGTTTTCACATACAATTCTTGACTTATCATGCTTTTTACGGGATATGGGGATACAATATGTTTCATACTGCCAAATGCTGAAGACACCAGAAAAGGTTGTATTGTTTTAGCAGACTCACTTTCCAGTGAATTTTCAGCACAGCCAGATATTTTATCATCCTTAAACTGAAATTTAGGGTTTATGTATAATTTATCTAACTGTAGAGTTACCAATTTTTCCCATATTGTAAGTTTATTTGCAACACTTTTTAGAAAGTGAGCATCATCTGATACATTTGTTGGTGAAATATGAAAGGGGAAATCAAATTCTGAATGTGTGTTGGGTGTGATAAACAGAGTATGTTATTTTGACGCAGAGCACTGTAAGCAGCTCTGAACTGTTCATATATGAGAAAAACATACACAAGCATATTGACAGAATAACGCTTCCTTGTCATGCCACTCGACAGAGGCCGTTCACATAAAAAGTCAATATTGGAGCTATCTAGAGCTTCCGATTTCGCTTCTAAAAATGCCAAGTATTGCTTCAACCGTGCTAATGAAATCTCATTTGAATTTTCATTCATGCTGACCACGCTAACATACAATACATGCAATATATTCTCCAGTTGCGACCATCTGGTAAATTTCAACGATTGTGGCAGAGTCCATTCAACTTCATTTGCATTTGCTCTATAGCTACCAACATAAATTTGGATTCTAACAATAAGTGTGTGACCTACTTTAACACTTGTAACAACTTTAGGTGTGCCTTGAAAATATATTTGGTAAAAGCATACAAAATCGTAGAAAACAACCTTGCACCACTTGTTCACATTCCTTATTTCATTTTCAAATATTTCACATAAGTCAATAAACTCATTATTGTATCACATCATCAGCCGACCACTGTTGATTTCTTCTTTGCGGTTCTTCGTCTGCCTTTCGCCTTCTATCATCTGGATTTGTTCGAGCAATGCCACTGAAGCTACCAGTTGCTTTCCTTAAATAATTTGGTAAATTGGGGAAAAACTTTTCAGCTTTGGACGAGCATGGGGAAATTTAATTTCATTACCTTCAGCATCTTTATACACATCAAGTTTCATCACATCTGTTTCAAAATGTTTGATGCAAACAACCGATCTTTTATGTAGATGGATTCCAGTCCTTCCTAGGAATACATTTGACCCATTTTGCATGCATTTCTAGGTCTGAGGGAAATCTGAATACAGTAACATAACCCCCTTTACTGGATTCATAATGGCTGCTGCACATAATGGCTGGAACACAGTAATTTATCGGGCATCTGAGAAGGTACAAATTTAAGTACAATTAGTAAAAGAGAAGTTAAAGTATTTGAAGCAAACTTACTATTTATATTCGGTATTTGAATGATCTAATTTTATACTTAGTTTTTCATTCTAAATATAACTTTAAGGTAGTATCTCAATTATGGTGCAAACTACCTTATCATTATTGTAGATAACGCTGTTGGCGTTTGTTTATTTCTTATTTATGTATATTTATCTATATTATTTGTTTTATATCAGGTGAGTCAGCCGCGCCTAATTTTTTTTGTAAGGTAGGCCACCCATCCAATGGCATGTGCGCCTTAGTCCAGTTTTGCGCTTACTAAAAAGTATTCCTTGACGTTCTTAAAGAGAGGAATGCGCAAAAGTGAGGGCAACAGTGGTTTAACGGACAGAATGTGTTCCTCGCTAAAGTACACCTCAAAAACATACGACTCGTTTACTGAGAGCGAATTCCGGTTTCCGGCCGATTTTACAAACTTTTTATTAGAGTATACATAGCAACGTAATTCAGTAAACGCCTCGGAAAAAATGGACCTATCATATGAGTACACTAACCACGTCAGATAAAAAGAAAATAGTGGATTTTTGTACTTTGAGCAGGGGTTGGCTGCCAAAAATCAGGAAAAATTTAGAGACACGCCTCATCCATCATGGACCCGTACAGTCAAAATGTACATATTATTAAACAACAGTTTATTTACATTTTTGCGTGAACTACGCCTCGTGCATCTCATTGCCATTTAAGTAATAATATTAAAACGCCCAGTAAATGACTAAAAGGCTAAATCAAGCACGAGGTGGCAATGGCATAGCGCCAGACATACAAGTCCTACTATTGCACGCGGTACTTTCTTTCAGTCAAGTGTCGAAATAGCTGAATAGGATTGTGACGTGTACTCTCCGCTAAGCCCCAATGACACAAGTTCGAGTCTCAGCATTGTAAATATTTTTTTATGTTCATCAAAACTTGGAAACCGAATTCACAATAATCTAATTATAAAGTCTCTGAGGGTTTAGGACATAATTTAAATCGTTTTTGGTTGCCTGCATTTTGTAATTGAACAGATATAATGACTTCTGCCCCGTTGGACTGGCATGATGTAGTGTGTTCCGAATGCCGACCAGTGCATTCAACACACATATGCTGTCGCGCGATATTTTGTGCCAGTCTTTCATTATGTATTCGACAGATGAGTACGTAGATATGCTTTTGATCTACGAAGAAGCAAGAACAAATACACCAGCGGCTCAGCATCTATATCAGGAGAGATATCCGAACAGACGACAACCAACAGCAAACAGCTTCCGGAATGTTGAAAGGCGTCTGCGTGTAACAGCGTCACTTGCAAGAATGCCTCCTCATAAACACGCACCAGCAATATCGGGTGTTAATGCAGAAGCAGTTTTGAACGCCACCCAGAACAATCCGCATACTAGTACACGGTCAGTTGCTCAGGAGGTGAGCATCAGCCAATCTTCTGTAGTGCGAATATTGAACACTAATAAGTTCCATCCTTATCGTTTGCACCTACACCAAGCACTTCGGGGAGAGATTTCGAAGCTCAAGTAACCTTTTGTGAATGGTTGCTGGAGCGAATAGCAAGTGATGTGGGATTTGCATACAGGATATTGTTTTCTGACGAATCAAGATTGCACAACAATAGAACTGAAAATCGTCACAATATACGCTATAGGAGTGTTGATAATCCTCATTGGATAAGGGAGGCAGCATTCCAAGAGCAGTGGGTTGTAAATGTCTAGTGTGGAATCTTGGGAGACCACCTTGTTGCATCATTATTCTTCGAGGGGAATCTAACAGGAGCACGCTACCTGGAATTCCTCCGTAGCTCACCCCTTATTACTAGGGAATGTGCCACTGCAGGAGCGAATGACGATGTGGTTTCAACACAACGGCGCTCCTCCGTATCGGTCGAGGATCGTCTGCAATCATTTGAATGCTGCACACACTGGTCATTGGATAGGAAGACAAGGACCAGTCTCCTGGTCTGCCAGATCACCTGATCTGACACCCCTTGACTTCTTTCTATGGGATTATTTAAAAGAACGCATTTGTGCAGAGGAGCTGGGCAATCTAGAAACCCTTCGTCAGCGTATTACAGTGGCTTGTAGAAATGTTCAACCCGCCATGCTACACTGAGTCAGGGGCTCCATCCAACAGCGTGCCTAGGCGTGCATTGCCCTAGAAGGTCATCAGTTCGGGCACTTGCTTCGTTAGAGGAGTCGTGTTCCAGGAATAGAAAAAGGGTCATTCCAGTGCCGCAAAACTATGAAACATGTTTAATAGCACAATAATTCACTGTCTGCAAAATTGAGTTTAACTTCCATGTTAAACACTGACAATGTAATTTCCTTGCTTTCTGTGTTCCAATGTGTATAAATGATCCTAATTTCAATTGCACCTATCTATAGGTATGTTTAAACAACTACATAATTGTAGTACACCAATAAAGAAACATCAAACAATGCCATAAAACATAAATAAAACAATAAAAATGAATATAATAACAGTTTTCAGAATAATAATTTGTAAATTGTGAGGATTGCACGGTAAAATAAAAAAATAGTACATGCAGGTGATTCGAATCACCTTCACAGCAGGCATATTACTTCAGAGTCTTGTGCTCGCTCCACCTGAGCTACCTAGTAACGTGTTTGGTAAACATTCCGTTTAAGATGTAATATTCGCTGGTTCCAGTGAACATTTGCAGAAGTGCAAACTTCAGCTGTCTAATTACGAATATATCAAAAGGCGATGTGATAACATCTATATTAGTACTAATTTCATCGAGTGTTTAACATCCATGTTAAATACGCGGGTAGAACCTAGTAATGGGGTCGATGTTTTCATGTTGGACTATAAAATGCGGATTACATAAAACTCAAGAATAAGGGGCAGCTGACTCACCTGGTATAATATTTATATAAATTCCTCGTAGTATATACACAAAAATTTAACGTGCAAGATGGTGCCTCTAAGAGACATCAAACGCCCAGTATTTCACGAAGTGAAAATTCTTTACGTCGAGATATGCCACTGAATAGCCAAGCATTGGAATTATTAAGAAGAACGAGGAAATTTTCTGAACAAGAGAAGGAACACGTGGATATCCATGGGCATCCCTCTATTCCTGCTGACAAAGTTATAGAGCGGACTTCAAGAACACTTGGATTAAGCAGAAGAACCGTAATTAGCAATGGAGTACTACTTCAAGAACAGGAAGGCAAGGTTGCTGGACCGTCTGGAACGCAGTACGTATTTTGTTAACTCCAGGTAAGAAAAGAAACAGCATTCATGCGGTCACAGATCTTGATGCGTTCGAAATACATGCCATTCGAAGGCCTATTTACGCCCACTGCGGTAGAAAGAAGTACCCAACAGTACCAAAATTACATGTAATTTGTTTTACCTATGCTGAAGTGTGTTATACCTGCATTTACTTTCAGTTATCACTAATAGCAAAGTAGTTTATTATTATTCTACGTGCATAGCTTACGTGCACTCTTCATGTGCTTTTTTGATGCAATAGAAAGCTACGTCATCTATTACTGTATAGCACCTGTGGCAACATCGCAAGCACAGAATCGCGAACTTAACGTGAATCCACGCCAGCTGTCAAGTGCAGTGTCACAGCGGCGGGGATATAATAATGCCTCGAAGTCCCTTTGAATCAGTCCTTTACCGCCAATAAAGCTATGAGATTTTTCTGCCTGGGCGTGCGTGAGTTTTGTTTCGAAAGGATGACACTAATTTTAATTGTAACGTCTTTTAATAAGGCTTCAATCTTTTCACTAATTTCATTGAGATGATACCGACCAATGTACGTCAATTATAACCATTTTCACTAGTCAAATAAAACTGTACGCTTAAAATATGTTTTAGGATGATAATTTTGAGTGTCCGCTGGTTTCTACACATTTAGATGCTGACTGATGCGACGCCACAAAAACCGTTGAATACCTTTTTAAATTCGCGAGGATATCCCTTTCTTCCGTTTACTTTCTTTATTAATTTTTATTGAAAATTATTTATCATTATTACTATTATTATTATTATTATTATTATTATTATTATTATTATTATTATTATTATTATTATTATTATTATTATTATTATTATTATTATTATTATTATTATTATTATTATTATTATTATTATTATTATTATGTTAACTTCTTTTAAATGGTTAATTTTATGCAACTCTAATTTCGGTATCAATATGTACTTCAAGTCTTTTAATTTGCGATAATTCACGGTTATATAGGAGCATTTCACACCTTCAGTTGTTAGTACTCAAAAACCTGATCATTTCGTTTCCCATATAAGCGATGATGCATAAAAAAACGATTTAAGATTTTAAACTTTCACGGCGATGATTACTGATTAGCAGAATATCATATTACACGGCTGGTAACCCGAGAAGTTCCAATGAAAAAAAAAAAACTTTTTGCCTCTGTAATCATTGCACGGAACCTCTTACACTTTCAAGAACGTTTCGTATACGTGGGACACTACGTAAGTTTGATATGTGAGAAAATTAAAGTTGATGAGAATTGAATGCAGAATGGGATAGCCCCATCTATTATGAGTAAATTGATATCAGGTAGTAATTCTCCCACTTCACAAAGTCCAGCGGAACAAGAATGAACTTCCCGCGGCGCGCAGGTAGCCAGAAGCTTGGAAGAGAGCATTTCTGCTCTTTCCAGGCATACAATTTTTTGTCATCGGAAACAGAAGAGAGTCACATGGGACCTTATGGTGGATGAATCATAGCTGAAGCTGAACGCTAACGTTGGCCGTGTGTGGTACGCGTTGTTGTGATGGACAAGAATCCCTTGCAGTTCCAGAGGCTCCAGAGGCAGTTCGAGTCGAGCGGGTGCAATTTTATTTGCCCCGTTCGAGTGTCATGTCCGCAGTACCTAGCCGTTATACGGCTTAACCTGCGAGATGGTTTCGATGGTGTTACTACAGGGATGTTTGTTACACTGGGAAATGATTAATGGAAACAAGGGGTTTTTATAGGGGCAGGAGGGGTGGTTGGAAGGGATTGGTCCGCGAGCGGGCTCTGCGCGGTTTCTGATTGGTCGTTTCCGGCCAGTCAGGTGACGCGCTAATCCCCTCCAGGGTTCTGGCCGTCAGTCACTCACTGAGAGGTGAACTGAAACAGGTGTTTTCTCTGTTTTGAATACAGATTGTACTTTCGCCTTTCCCATCTTCAGAGTTAAACCGCCGGGCTTAGGATGTCCTTTGGTAGTTTCTTTGATGGTAGTCGGCGTGGCTCTCTCTGGTCGTATTGACCCAGAGTATTCACCAGTGGGTTAGGGTGGTTCTGGAGTTTGTTGTACATTGTGCGAGCGCGGGTTTTAATCACGTCGACAATGTACGGGATACCGGAGTGTTCATGTAGGATATGGGCAGGAAATCTCCAGTCGGTATCATAGATCATCCTTAACGCCCGGTTCTGCAGCGTCTGGAGTCTGATGAAGGTGGACTTTGCCACCACTCCCCAGATCTCGCATCCGTACAGGACCAGAGGCGGGATGATCGCTCGATACAACTGGAGCTTCAGGCGTAAGGGCATGTTTTGGGATCTGAATATGGGGTATAGCTGCCGGAGAGCAGCATGGCCTTGCAGTACTTTGCCCCTGACGTGATGTCTATACGTCAGCCGCCGGTCCAGCGTGACCCCGAGATACTTCGCCGTAGTGACCCAGGGGATCCGACGGCGCCGAAGGTCGAGGTCTCGCGGGAGCCGGTTGGCTATCGTATTCGCCAGGAGAATCGCAGAGCTTTTCTCCGGGTTTATCGACATACGCCAGTTCTCGCACCATCTACTGATGGCACGGAGGTGGGCTTGTACTTGATGGTAACTGTAGCGCGGATTCTTGTGAGTAGCGAAGATCATAAGATCGTCCGCATACTGACAGATGTGTGTGTTTGGGTGCGTGGGGAGATCGGCCATGTAAGCTGCAAAGAGCGCCGGTGACAGTACACTGCCCTCGGGGACTCCTGCGCCAATGGGCCTCTCTCTAGAGAATGATCCCTCCACCTTCACCCGGAAGCTACGTTCCTGTAGAAAACTAGCCACCAAGTAAATGTATGGAGGGGGGATTTCGTGCTGTATGAGTTTGTAGACAAGTCCCTCATGCCAGGTGGTAGAAAATGCCTTTTCCACGTCAAGCAACACTGCAACCGTTTTAGCCCTATCCTGGTAAGCCAGGGAAGCTTTTTCGGCTACACGCAGTAGTTGCTCAGTCGTGGAGTGGCCAGAACGGAAACCAAACTGATGTTCAGGAAGGAGACCTTTTTCCTCCAATAGGGGTCCAAGGCGGGACAGGAACAGTTTCTCGAATACTTTCGAGATAACTGGTAGGAGGCTGATGGAGCGGTAACTAGATGGAAAGACCGGATTTTTGCCCGGCTTCAACACGCATACCACACGCGCCTGTTTCCAGACAGCTGGAAAATGACGCATGCTGAGGCATGCGTTGTAAATCCGGGTCAAGTGCATCACGGCTCTAGGGGGAAGGTGCTGGAGCATTTCCGCTGTTACACGGTCCTGTCCAGGGGATTTTCGGGCTCTTAGGGATTTTATGGTGTTAGTTACCTCGCGAGGGGTAACTATCGGGATGTGGAACACCTCGTGGCCCGCGGGTCCGACTTCTAGGAAGTCTTCTACCGCCTGTTCCACGAGGTCAGTATGGTCATCGTTCTGTGGATCTTCCCTGGGCTGGAACTGAGTTTCCAGATAGTCTGCTAGTGCCTCAGCTTTTTCCCTCGGTTCGAACACAAGTCTTCCCCGAGGGCTATGCACAGGGTATTGGTGTACAGATTTGTATTTCCGCAAGCCTCGGACGATGCGCCACGGTTTCCTCTCCTGGAGGTTTACGTGACAAAATGTGTTTTCCCAAGCTGCTTGCCTATGTTTTCTTAGGAGTCGTCTCACCAGGGATTTGAACCTCTGGTGTATTACTCCTATCCTAGGATGTCGGAATCTCTGCCATAGCCGTCTGACAGCATTCTTTGCTTGTATGAGGCGTTTAAGTGGTACAGGGATAGATGTCGGGTTTGGTGCTTCGGTAGGAATGCGGTGTGTGTGAGCACGCACCGCATTTAGGACTGAGGTTGCAAACCCCGCGGCTGCCTCCTCGAGAGCCTCAAGCGAGTCTATTCGAGGATTTGCCTCCACGGAGTTTTGAAGGGCAAGGATGGCCGCGTCCCGGTCGACTTCTTCCACCCAGTCCGGCACTCCCAGCGCAGTGAGATTAACGTCTGAGTCGATCACAACAGGGTTGTGATCGGAATCCAGAGCGTCAATCACAGAGAGGTCCAAGTGAAATGGAATGTTTTTGGTGATTACGAAATTGATGATGTCGGCAGTGCCGCGTGCCGGGTAGTGAGTTGGACCTCTCGGCCCGTGCGCGTGAAGGGCGGGGTTCCCGCTAATGAGACGGTACAATCCCCGGCCCTTCACGTTCTGGGTGCGGCTGTGCCAGCTTGGGTGTTTTGCGTTGAAGTCGCCTGCAATGCAAACCCTATGGTGTAGGTTCAGGAGAGCCGTAATGTCCGCTTCATGGAAACGGCGATCCGGCGGGTCATATACCGCCACGAGCACCAGGTCGTTCCCGCCCAAGGATAACCTTATGGCGGTTGCTTCCAGGTGTTGTAGCGGAGGAATGGTAACAGGAGTATGGGTGAGATGGTTCTTTATGAATATGGCAGTACCACCGCCCTGTCGGCCGACCCGATCAGACCGTATGAGCGGCGTAACTTGGCAGGGTAAACTGTACACCGGCGTGCAAGTGCGTTTCACAGACCATCAGGATATCAATACAAACTCTAACAGGGCAGGTCTCTGGTCTCCAACTCCATTTGCGTTCCAGAACGCAGCTCGAAATGAACGCACAGTTCTATGCGCCATTAAGAGCTCGTGGAGTTAGAATATAGGTCCTTAAACGTTTGAAGCACCGTGAGATGCTTCTGCACAGCGGAAATCCCGGGGTTATTGAAGGTTTCCCTGCAGCGTCGTAGGATTGGGAGGGAACGCTGAACCAAGTCCGCGAACCAGGTCGCCAACTGTATGAATTCAGCCATGTCCTCAGATGCAAATGCGTCACCTACGGATAGTTGCGAGATGTGTGGCACTGGTGCCTCAGAAGTGGCTGGGCCAGCACTGGCGGGCTCAGCTGGTCGCTGGTTGGCTGATACAGCTGGAGCTTTTGGTGCTGGTGGAGAGGGGAGTTTCTCAACATGTCTGTTGTGATTCTGCCCCTCAGCAGGTTTTTGTGTGGTTTTACCCACTGACTTCTTCTTCTTCTTCCCCTTCTTTTGGGGGCGTTGCTCCTTTGGAGCACTGCTGTGTGTTGGAGCTGACTCGCTACTCGCAACCGTAGGTGTGGCGCTATATGGGACCGGCTGAGCTACCGTGGCGGTAACCTGGCTTGTAGGGGCCACTTCCGCGGTCTCGGCCTGTGCGAGAGCACTTTTGTGTCTCGCCAGCGCCGCGGCGAAAGAGACCCCCCCCCCCCCGCCTGACCTCAGCGCCAGCCTTGCCCTGTTTTCCTTGCATTATAGCAAGTCGTTTAGGGCACCCGCGATAGATGCCTATGTGGCATCCATCGCAGTTAGCGCACCTCTTATTATCCATTGGTACCGGACACTCCTTTACCAAGTGCTCGCCCGCACAACGGAGACACTTTAGAGCCCTCTCACAGGCAAAACTGGAGTGGTGAAAGCCCAGGCACTTGTAGCACTGGGCCGGCCCCTCCCTGCCGTGATAAGGCTCAATCGTGACTCGCGCCTTGCAGTTCCGTGGGTGGCCGCCATTCTTGAGGCTAGGGAATACCTTTTGGCAAGCAAACTGTGGCGTACCAATTAGTGGCAATCGTGTTTTGCTACTCCAGAGAAATTATTGTCACAAGACCACCCTTTAGGAGAAATGAGGCCACCATTTTCTTGTGCACACTTTGGTAATATTTTACTTTTGTCGATGGATTTTCAGCACAAAAGATCCACAGTGCTTATTGCCGCTTGGTCTCTGGATCAAACTAATAAATCCAGGTTTCATCATCTGTGACGATGTCAGAAACCCCTCTTGAGTCCCTTCCTTCGGATCCAGTCAGCATTTTTTCACACCATTCAACATGGGCGTGTTTTTGTTCCGTGGGGCACTCATCAGGATGTGAGCTTCCTCACGCGAAGGAATTCGTGGAGGATTTTCAAAACTGCTGGCGATCCAATTTGCAATGCTACCTCAGTTTCTTTAAATGTTGAGCGATTAATTTCGTAGAGTTATTTTATCATGACTGCGCTGTTTTTCTCAGTCACTGTTGTTGCCGGACGCACGCTTCTCTCCTCATCTGTCAAAGATGTTCATCTCCTTTTAAATTCCTGAAACCAGCGTAAAACTATGACATTGGAAGGAGCAATGTCCCCTAAAGCTTGTGACAAACTGTCTCCACTTTGCCACTGGTTTAACCCGCTTTTAAGGGTAAAAAATCGTTTAACAAAAATGCTCTCTTGCATGTTCCATTGCAGGGACTGACTTTGTGTGCGCCACGTGTTGTTCATCCTTGCGCTGCTGGGATTCCTGGTGTGGGAGAGTCAAACCCTGATACAGATTTACTCACAAGAAATGGGGCTATCCCATCCCGCATCCAATTTGAGTGCATTAACTTTCATTTTCTCGCATCTCAAAACTTCCGTAGTGACCCTCGTATAGGCAGAGCTTTTCGAATTATCTCCCAGTCTGTTAAAGTGAGGTATGCGAAATGCTCGGTGTCTGTTCCTTCTATAAAGAGCACTGGAATATCGTAGTATAGTCTGACGTTTATTTGCGGGTTATTTATTCTTCATGAAGCCTCAGCCTCCTATGCACATCATCCAAATTGTCCTTCTTGGACAGTTTCCTAGCCCTGAACCTGAAACATTACACACTGAATCTATTAGAAAAGAGCGTTTAGGTAATATGGTAAATATGGTAACTGGATCCCTGGAAATGGATTACATTTGCTACATGACACAGAAATAAGAGATTTGTTCTAAAGTATGGAATATTAGCAATTGAGGTTGCCCGTTTCATTGAGTCACCCAACTCAATACCTCATAATTTATTACTCTGGATGGAAGGGTGAAGCTTCTGGATGTCGGGGTTTTCCTTGGGTTGTTCTACCATGAATAACCTTTTCTATGTTCAGGGCGTGGGAGGCGTCATGAACCTGGTGTTTAAGTTTCTCAGGAAAGCATTTGACTGTTTATAAAAATGATAATTTATTTTCTCGAGAACTGTTCTGGTTCACTCGCTGCCGTAGTAACTAGGTGCATAGAAGTATGTGATTTCATGTTTCCACGGACCTTCACGCCTTTACAGTTTGATCAGTATACACTGCATGAACAACTTGCCATCCGTACTATTCGGCACCACATTGACGAGAAGTGTTCTGGTTCTCCTCACATCGAAGAGTACTCTCGTTTCGGTACATTTTCCCGTATACCTGCCAAACAACCCTTGTCTGTGTGTCGTTCACCCCACAGTCCGGAAGGAAATACCGTTGGGTCGGATCCTTGTATACCCCTGTGCCTTGTCCTGTGCCTCCGCCAAGCTCTCTGGTATGAAATACATCTACCTACATGATATATAAAACCCCGGTGCTACCCATATTCAACTCATAAAAATTGTAAAAATTTCGTTCATTGCAAGGACGGTTTCATAATACTCTCGCTTGTGGAGTGCGGAGTTCTCCTGAATGCTCAGGAGTCACGTGCAGTAGACCGATATCTACAGAGAAATCTCTCCTCTTTTGTCGGAACCTGTCTTGAGGTACAGGCGCCGACATTTGCGTTCTATAAAAGACATGATGATTTTCAATGTTAATTACACCTCAGTCATTGAATAGTAGTAGTGAATATGCAATTATCATAGCTATTTACTTCATATTTCTCTGCCTGAGCTGATAAACGCTGCAGCTCCCATTGCAAAGGAAGAATGACGTCATTGATCGTGCACCTTCGGCGTGTCACATAAGACTGCACGATTATACCCACTGCAGTACTCCTAATGACACTGGATACATGTCTTGAAACAATGACGTCCACCTCATTGACATCGCTATTTTCTCGCTCTTTGAAATCATCTCCCCTAAAAAGAAGATATGCAATTCATGTGTCATTTTAACTTTCAAGTATACTTTTAGAATGATGTGCTCAACAAATAGAAACCTCTGCACTTACATGTTCCTTTTCCTGTAGACAGAACAGTTTCCCGTGCATATGTCATGGGAAGACACTTGGTCGTGAAATGATGACATGTTACCCTTATGGCGTGCATGACACCATTACAGAATAACTCTTTATGGTAATAGGTGTAATGATGTGGTTCCTCTCTATATTCGCTCCAAAACCATCTCTTCTAGCCATGGAAATATCATTATTCTGTAGAAACGTCTTGGTAAAATTGCACATTAACTAACATTTGGGGCAAGGATAATGGGCTCCTATATACACTAGACAGAAAACCGAGGGAGAGGTTTGAGGAAGCGGGGTGCTCTGCAAGTTCAAAATTGTTTTGGCAATACTGATTGTAGCACAAGGAATGCTGTATCATATGAGTCATGTAGAGCAGGTAAATTATAAAGGAATTTCAAGGTCATGGCGCAAATGTACTCAACAGAACAAGGAATTAGGTGTTATGCAAGTAATGTCTTGTTTTTGTGAACTTGATATAAAAAAATCAGATGCGTTGCACTCACATGGCTTTCTCTACTTTCAGGGGTCTCCGTCTAGGGGATATGTGAATAGCGACCACAAGGTACCCAAGCTGAGCAGAACATTACTTCCACTTACTGGTGTTTTGCTCCTCACTTTTCTATCTGACCTTACCTTGGTCAACTCTTGTTCTCTTCCGACCCCGATGCTATTAGGGTTCCCGAAGGCTAGGGAGTCTTTATTTTTCCAACCTCTCCATTTCTCTAATTTCTCTATAAAACCTTAACCCCTAACATGCTGACCTGTCATGGCATGTATACGTCCTCTGATTGGTAATCAGAGGATATGGTCGGTGAATTTATTTTGATAATTCTCCCGGTCAGGTCGGTGAGACCCGTAAACCAACGACAGGTGTGGTCCTCCAGACATTCTGGGGGTTGTGAGAGAGCGATGTGACCGCCAAAACATAAAAATATGGTGCTCTCTAAAAAGCGGTTACATTTATTGCTAAGTCTCTTCAATATTTATGCAATATGACTCGAGGGGTAAAATGTTCCGGAGTTAAAATAGTCCCCATTCGGATCTCCGGGCGGGGACTACTTCTCGAGAACCAGAACATTATATTAATAGAAGATCTAACATCAGACTTCTACAATGGAATGCGGGTGGTCTCACACAAACAAAAAGAGTAGAACTGAATAAAATTGTATTTGATTATAATATTGATATATTTTTCATACAGGAAGGAAATCTAACAAATGACCAACTTAAATACTTCAATTTTACTGGTTTTCTACTACACCTACTACCCAAAAATAGACAGATAAGTAGTGGAATATTAGTTGGAGTCAAAAAGGATATTAAATCCTCCTTTGAAATTGTTAAAGAAATGGATAACACAGATAGAAGTGAATTAATAAAGCTAAATTTTTGGGATAACAAAACACATCTACATTTATACAGTATTTACAATCCTCCCAGGAATGAACCAGATCTCTCCCTTATTGACCAATTAAATAAAACAATCGTAATTGGGGATTTCAATGCTCATTCCAAAAGATGGGGTTATGAAAAAGTGGATTCTACAGGGAAGATAGTGGAAGAATTTTTGAATACCACAACTTTTGAACTGATTTATAGTAAAGAAGATCCCACAACCTTCATACTTTACTCCAGAGCAGGCAGTAACCCAGATCTCTTGTTAGCTACAACAGATATTGTTTCAAAAATTAAAAAACAAGTTATAGAAGATCCAAGTTCTGGTCACAGAGCAGTAATTACTGATATAAAACTAGATAATACAAATAACAGTCACTGTCACGCGAATCTGTATTGGAACTTCAAAAAAGCAGATTGGATCAAATATAAAACTGAACTGGAACATAAATTCAAAGAACAAACAAACTCACAGCTACATGACCAACCAGATCATTTGAACAAAAATTTCTGTAGTCATCCTAGAAACCGCAAAAAAAAAACCATATTCCTCGGGGAAGAATTAAAAATTTCAAACCCTTTTGGAACCCCCAGCTAGAAGAACTGAAAAAGCAAAGGGATATAGCTAGAAATACAGCTGAACAAACAAGAAACATATCGGATACGCAAATATGGCGGAAGAAATGTGCCTCACTTAAAAAAGAAATTAATACTGCTAAAAAGAATTACTTTAATAATTTCTTAGAAAAAATGGATTATAGGACAGATGGTAACAATGCTCATAAGTTCATAAAAAATGTCAAGGGTAGGAAAGAAAACAACAGCACACCTATCATACACAACAATAAAATATTAACTAATGATGCAGCCATAGCCGAAACATTCAATAAATATTATGCTAATTCATATAAAGTAACAAGAAATAATAAAAAGGAACGTAAAGAGTTTAAGAAAGATTTGAAACAAGAAAGAGAATGTGATCCTAACACTCAATGCAATATCTTTTTTCGAAATTTTAATATGCAAGAACTGAACATTGCAATAAATAATCTAAAACACAAAAAGTCTCCTGGACCTGATCACATATATCCAGAGTTCATAAAAAACCTTGGAAAAACAGCAAAACAACAACTACTAAAACTCTACAATCTATCCTGGAAAACCACTGTACCTGCTGAATGGCGAAAGGCAATAATTGTCCCACTTTGAAGAAAGACAAAACAGCATCAGAAATAAAAAATTATAGACCAATAGCTCTTACTAGCATAATAGCAAAAGTGATGGAAAGAATGGTGTCAAACAGGTTAAATTGGTTTCTAGAATCAAAAAATTTAATTTCCCCATGTCAAGCTGGATTCAGTGAGTTCCACTCTACAAATGAACAAGTCTTACTTCTCAGTCAAGAAATCAAAGACTCCTTCAATAGAAAAGAAGATAATTTATCAGTTTTTATTGATTTCCGAAGTGCATATGATTCTATATGCAGAACAAAACTACTAAAGAAAGTAAAAAAAATAGGGATACAAGGTCCAATGTTTTCATGGCTATGCCATTTCCTACAAACAAGTACACCGTGGCTTACCACAAGGCGCAGTGCTAAGCACAACACTTTTTAATATATTTATTAACGATCTGCCACAACAAATACAAGAATCAGGTGTGAAGTGTGCACTATTTGCTGATGACTTAGTAATGTGGACTTCAAAACCAAAAAGCAAATGTACAGAACTAGAAAAAACCATGCAGCAATCCTTAACCAAATTACAAAGGTGGACCAAAGAAAATTTAATGACTGTTAATACAACAAAATCAAACTACCAAATCTTTTCACTAAGAAAAAAACCACTAAAAATACAACTAAATTTTGATTGCCAACAATTACCAGAAACAAAGGAAGCAAAGTGTTTAGGAGTTACATTTGATACTCAACTTACATGGACCAAACAAATAGAAAATGTAATACAAAGAGCAGAGAGGCGCCTTTCACTGTTAAAACGTCTAACAGGAATGAAGTGGGGATGTTCCAGAGCAACTCTTAACACAACATATAATGTATATATAATGCCATTATTTACTTACTGCAGCGAAGTTCTTGTAACAGCAAACACAAAAAAGATTCAAATCTTTCAAAACCAAAGTCTGAGATTAATTACAGGTGCTATCAAAACCACACCAATAGCAGCTATGGAAATACTAACCAACCAATGTCCCATTGAATATGAAATAGAAAAAGCGGCTCTTATTCAACACGAAAAGTTGATCAGACTCCCATTCAATACATGGCACAAGAGAAATTTTACACATACACTAAAGACTCAGGAGAGCTTTCTTTCCAAAATTCAAGACATCAAGAAGAATGTATACCTTCCTAATTCAAAGGAAAACTTCATATCTAAAGTCAATCCGACACAAACATTAGATATCACATATTATTTACACGTGACAGAAGAAGTTAAGAAAAGTGATACTCCAACTAGTGTTCTAAAATCATTGGCATTAGAGACAATCCATACTAGATTTCCAGAACACGAATGGCTCCATATTTATACTGATGGATCACTAATATCAAACCAAGATGGAGCAGGTGCTGGAGTCTCATGTCATCTCTTTTCCTATTACAAATCTTTAAGTTATGGAACTACAAACTTTGATGGAGAAATTGAAGCAATTCTAATGGCCCTACAAAATCTTTTGTACAGAATTTCATATTTTCAGCAAGCAGTTATTCTCTCAGATTCCAGGGCAGCAATTATAGCAATTGCTTCCAAGTTGTCACCAAAAAACCAAACAATTATAGAATGTTGGAAAATCCTTACCCATCTAACAGCACTTCAAAAACACCTAGTCTTTCAATGGATACCAGCTCACTGTGGACTGAGTGGTAATGAGAAAGCTGATTTTCTTGCAAAAAAGGGTACCGGCAATGTGCAGAAATCAAAAGTTAATCTACCATTTGTCTGGCAAAACATTTAAACAGAATTGGGATATATTCTTCACCACTCTGTCCTCTATGTGATCTGCAAGAGGAAATGGATCGAGACCACCTTCAAATATGCCCGGCCACTTCTAATGCCCCATCCATCAGTGAAAAATATTGGAGAGCAAGAGGATTAATGACTTCATTGTCAGAAATCCAGCATTAGCTAACAACAACTTTTTTACTAACCGTTCTTATAAACTCTTATTCTTCTATCTTCTTCGTATTAGTTGAGATAAACATTTGCAGAAATTATCTTATTGCTCGTTTTCTTGCAGATGTAACGGGAATATAGTAATACAGGAGGCTTTGAGTGATAAACATTTGCAGAAATTATCTTATTGCTCGTTTTCTTGCAGATGTAACGGGAATATAGTAATACAGGAGGCTTTGAGTGATAAACATTTGCAGAAATTATCTTATTGCTCGTTTTCTTGCAGATGTAACGGGAATATAGTAATACAGGAGGCTTTGAGTGATAAACATTTGCAGAAATTATCTTATTGCTCGTTTTCTTGCAGATGTAACGGGAATATAGTAATACAGGAGGCTTTGAGTGATAAACATTTGCAGAAATTATCTTATTGCTCGTTTTCTTGCAGATGCAACGGGAATATAGTAATACAGGAGGCTTAGAGTGATAGTCAAATCTTTTAAAGCTCAAGTTTCATTCTCTTTGCACGGTTAACATAAAAAATTAATAGCGATGTTCCATTTGACACAAGCATAAGTTCTCCAAAACTTACGCAAATAACGAGGAATATCTCCGAAATGGTTGACTCTACACAGAAGAAGGAAAAAAAAAAAAAAAAAAAAAAAAAAAAAAAAAAAAAAAAAAAAAAGAACTATTCAGATATAAATTGTGTTTGAGCAAGACTTACATGTTTTGTATAGTAATATTTGCTCTATCTCTTACGGTTTACCAATTATGCAAAAGTTATTCAGAGTAAATACGACTTCATGGGCTATAGACAGAAAATTCAAGATATAAATTTCATTTGTTATAAAAATATCTCAAGCAAATGACATTTTAATCAAATTCGTTAAAGCTATTTTCAATAAAATCAAAATTTTCGAAAAATGTTCCATGTAAAGGGTAGTTTAGGGTGGAGCAATTTTCTTCAAAATTTTCGTGTCACATCCTTGAAGGATATTACACTTAAATGCCGACTATAGTTTTTAACGGACTTTTGGATTTTTAATTATGCTGTCCACAGACTGACATACAGACATAGACACACACACACACACACACACACACACACACACACACACACACACATACACACACACACACACACACACGGACCTTTTTCTAAAAATGCTCTTTTTGGATTCAGGGGGCCTCAAAACAAATACTACGGTGAAATCTCGACATCGAATTTTTGGGTGGAATACAATACTTCCTTTACTAAATGTAGTAAAGAAAGTAAAAAGTCGTTGCAGGTGTTCGCTTTGTGTGCGGCAAGGGGGAAGGCGGAAGACGGGACGGAGGGGGGGGGGGCAAGCACTTCAAAAAGTACGAATAGAAACTGTCAACTATTTTTTCTTAACAGCAAGAATTAATTGAGGCCATATTTCGTCTGTAACAGGTGCGCGAGTGGGGAGCACATTCTTGTATAAATTACTATAAATTTAAATATTAAAGTGGTCTACCTTCATGCCATTGATATGAACGCCTGTGATAGGTCCTATGCACTTGTAATGAAATATTTTCTTAAAGATAATGGTTATTTCTACCTTTTCCTTTGCGTTTAAAAATTAATATCTGGTAAATATTTCTCTACAGAAAACATTTATATTACAAGTTTAGGTTCTGAACTTCAGGAATAAACACGTAAAGGTTCAAAAGAATTCAAAATGAAGCACCAGCACCTAAAAATGTTGTACGAGGATAACCAAGGAGGCTTCTAAGAGTTGGAATTCTAAAACAAAAGCAACTTTAATTCCATTGGCTTAACTTGTTACATTTAAGGGCAAATACATACAATATGAAAAGGAAAATAAATGTTGAAATTATAGCGTCTGAGTATTACTTATGGACAGGTAATGTTAAACTGACTTTCCTGAGATTTTTACTTAATTATGGTAGTGTTTTCTCTCAAAACTCTTGGCTTTCATATAAAAATTGCAATATTATATAAGATAAGGGTGATGCATTATAGTAGTCAAAGTAAGTATTTTGTTACACACAAAGCAACTTTCTTACTTGATGTAATAATCGAGCCAACATTTGGCCTGGTCACATCCGGTTTTTGTCGTTCTTACATCGCGTGGGTTCATTCAAAAGCTGCATGTCGTGCTAGGGTCACATGGCGTGATACATTATGTACGTCGTGGTCTTGAGAAAATCTCTGATGTGCACTCAGTAATGACTCATGGTCGAAAGAGTTTCCCTCGATATCAACTACCCAAATTCGCAACTCGTTTCAAGATTACCTTTCCCTTTCATACAATTTGGAGATTCATTAACCTAATTTCAAGTTCTGTGTACTTAAAATATATTATTTTTCCTTCCCTAAAAACCTTATATTTGTAAGACCACTCAGGAAACGAATTAAGTAATTCGCTCTGTGAGGCAGGTAATAACTTTTCCTTCCATGTTTTGAAGGTCTGGGTAGTATACCCCCTGATGGCTTCGGCTAGTTCTCTGCGTTGTTCAGTCCTGGGTTCGATGTCCGTCCTCAGGTAGAGTCACCATCAGCTCGTTCATGCAGCATTGATCTTATCCTTTGGTTAAAGGAGCGACGATCTCACGTGGTGTGAAAAACAGCAAAACCAGTTAGTGGGATTTTACTCAGGATAGCATTCCCGAAAATTATTGTATTCGTTTACATTTATATCCATAAGTCGAGCGTTACCGTCCTCGTTAAAACACTGTGTTTTTACTCGCCCTTTACGACACGGACCAGCGCGGCTTAAGACAAAACAATATATCCGCGCACTTCTTTTTGCCTCTAGTGCTAGGCTCACTCCACTATTCACGAACTGCACTACTACACGACGCACTTCTATGCCGCAATAATCACGTTAGGTTAATTTGACGCACTGACTCGACCGTTTGGAGACTGTAAGAGGACTATCTTGAAGACTGTGTGTACGCGGTATAACGACGTTAGGGTGACTGTGCCAATACTCCGATTTCCTGTACCTTTAAGCGCGCGTGCCCCCGCAGTTTACTTTATTTTGATTGGTGGGCTTTCCAGACGATTTTACGCGCCTTGACATCTCATACTCAAATCATGGATTTTCATTGGGGCTTCTCCATCCCCTCCTTTAAACTACCATCTTGAATCAGGGAATTCCCCGACTTATATCCAGTGAGATGTTCCGTCTCACTCTTTCGGTTACGGTATCAAGGGACAATAGGACAAAGGCGAGACACTCCTCAAGATAGGAAGATAGATTCGTGGTTGGAGGGAGCTCCTAACTGCCTGCCTTGTTTTCCCTAACAAGTACACGCCTCTAAACTTTTTAACTTTAGGTGCCGGACAGTGTTTTAAAAAGAACTTCTAAATTATATATGTTCAAGACTTATTAATGCCATTACAATTAAAGATACAATTATACTTATGCATAGAAGCCCATATTAACACTTTACTTACAAGTAATCACGATCGTTATATTTTGTAACGGATTAATTAGTGGGGGGCACGAACAGCAGTTTGAAGAGCCAAAAAGAGAGGGTGGTTGGCAAGAGATGGAACAGCTTGAGATGACGTCAGAGACAAAAGCCGGTTGTCTATGGGTTTCTACTGCGTGGTTAGTGTGTGGTTGAGAGTCTACCGTGAGATGTGACCAGGTGTGGGTCCGCCATCAGCAAGGGGAAGTAGAACCGGGCACCAGTGCAAGTGGGCACGGCGATCAGTCGTGGGGAATGCAAGATAGGCGCATAAGCCTCATTCTCCCAGTTACATGGAATTCGACTTGGTGCATGTGGTTCCCTTTGGCAAAGGAGCGGTTTGGACTTCTGAGGTGGTTGAGCCAGTTAAGTCTGGTAAGAGACGTCGCCTATGTGCAAAGGAGGCTTCGATGAATGGCGGTGAAAGCTGAGGACACCGTTGTACACTGTCGACCAGGGCGTGGCTACTCCAGGCTGAAAGTTCTCCGTACATCCTATATCTTCTAGTGCCGACATCGGGATGAGTATCAGTTTAGTTAATAATACTTTGTAGGAGTGGGAAAACTCCAGAGGGACAGTTAACAAAGGGGGATTGCTCTGTACGAGGCCCCTTATCAGTAAACCGGAGAGCAACTCGGTATAGGTGGATATTGTCACAGACTGTACGCAAGATTTCCAGCTAGTATTTTCTCTGTAATTATCTGATTCCAAATATAGGAAAGGTTCTTGTTTTCATTTTAGAATTTTCATGTTAATATTTAATAGCGTTCATTATCAAATTTGTGGTTTCATTTTAATATTTATAGGTTACTACGTAACGGAGTCCATTGTTAAAATTATTGTTGTCTTTACTAATTGCTTGTTAATGTTTAACACTTTTCATTATAATAAATGTTATGTTATACTGTAGTTCGTTGTGTTACTTGGTAGTATCCTGTCACGATCCTGCGGAATACGTTATAAAGGAAAGGGAAAGGGAAAGGTAGTAGGTGTAAGTAAAACGCAAAAGGAGCGTAACAATTTTTTACATAAATAATGAGCAAAAATTATTATTCGAGGCTTCCCGGGCTAAAAGTACTGTCTCACTGTAAACAGATAAAACTGTCCTCCCTCGTGTCTACTATTTTTGTTCCTTTTCATTACTTATTTTCTTACGTGTTTGTTATGAACTTATTACCTGTTACTTTCTCTACTACGCATAGTAAAGTAGAGGAAGTATTGTATTCCACCCAAAACTTCGATGTCGAAATTTCACCGGTAATAAATGTTTTCAGGCCCTCTGAATCCAAAAAAGCATTTTTAGAAAAAGGTAAGTGTGTGTGTGTGTGTGTTTGTCTGTGTGTTGAGCCAATCGCAGAGTATTGAGGTTGATTCTCGTAGTCTGGTTTTGCATGAG
This sequence comes from Tenodera sinensis, assembly GCA_030765045.1. Taxonomy (NCBI): domain Eukaryota; kingdom Metazoa; phylum Arthropoda; class Insecta; order Mantodea; family Mantidae; genus Tenodera; species Tenodera sinensis. Next base: position 107,987 of record JAUKNM010000103.1, read on the forward strand.
GCCCGCTAGGAGCGTGACTGTCGCTGGCAGGCTGGTGCCAGAAAGCTGGCGCCAGTCTCGGCGTGGATTTTCAGGAGAGAGGTCCTAGCATAACTGGTAAGTGGGGACTATCTAGTCCGCCGTTAATATTGCGTGTTTAAGTTAAAGGGGGAGGGTCTTCCTGATACTCCGCGAGCTTCCTGATACTCTGCGAATGTGCTCAATTGTACTTGAACACGTAGAGTAGGCCTAGGAAGAACCGGTACGTTTGACCAAATGGCTCATCATTTATTGTGTGTATTTCAATATATAGTTATCATCAGTAATTAGTTTACATCGTAATTTGTTCACTAAAATTGTGCTAGTAAGATTATTAATAACAAAGGCACATAAGACTTGTGTAAGTTCTAGAGAGATTTGTGTTGTGTATGTGCTCAAGATCAAACTTGGTTAACGTCGAGTCGCGTTATAATGGATTTTTGTGGAAATTGTGTTTTCCAAGTGCAATAGTGGTGTTATCCTAGCATTCTCAGATAGTGATAAACGTTTAAGAGTAAGATCTTTTACGGTTGTGCGTATTTAGCTGGAATAACCTACGATTTGTATTAAATACGGAAAAGGCCACCTAAAACATCTGTATTGTTAATTTATGATAGCAACAGTGCATTTCACCAAAAATCTATATTTATGTAAAATGTATGAACAATAACCTCTAGTTGGAAGCTGTTAGTGGAATACACAAGAACTTACATTATTCATACAAGTTTAAAGCCTTAGTTTAACCTAATAGCAATATTTATTACTATTATTATTATTATTATTATTATTATTATTATTATTATTATTATTATTATTATTATTATTATTATTATTATTATTATTATTATTATTATTATTATTATTATTATTATTATTATTATTATTATTATTATTATTATTATTATTATTATTATTATTATTATTATTATTATTATTATTATTATTATTATTATTATTATTATTATTATTATTATTATTATTATTATTATTATTATTATTATTATTATTATTATTATTATTATTATTATTATTATTATTATTATTATTATTATTATTATTATTATTATTATTATTATTATTATTATTATTATTATTATTATTATTATTATTATTATTATTATTATTATTATTATTATTATTATTATTATTATTATTATTATTATTATTATTATTATTATTATTATTATTATTATTATTATTATTATTATTATTATTATTATTATTATTATTATTATTATTATTATTATTATTATTATTATTATTATTATTATTATTATTATTATTATTATTATTATTATTATTATTATTATTATTATTATTATTATTATTATTATTATTATTATTATTATTATTATTATTATTATTATTATTATTATTATTATTATTATTATTATTATTATTATTATTATTATTATTATTATTATTATTATTATTATTATTATTATTATTATTATTATTATTATTATTATTATTATTATTATTATTATTATTATTATTATTATTATTATTATTATTATTATTATTATTATTATTATTATTATTATTATTATTATTATTATTATTATTATAAAATGTCCATATTGCTGCCGAGCCATTATACGTAGTGTTTGTGTATTAGAAAGCTTTTTGAAGATATTTGGAGCATTGTGATATATTAATAATAATCTCAATATGCACAGGAGATCTAAAAAGGCAGTTATCGATGTCAATAAAGACAAATGTGACAAGTACAAATGTGATGAGATACAAAAAGTGAAATCTCCCAAACCAAACTCCAGTTCCAATAAAACCAATATAGATACTAATGTATATGCACTGGAAGTGAGCAGGCAATCTTTGAAAAATAAGGTAAATAAGGAGACAGTTGAAATTGAGTGTGACCAGTAGGATACTGATCTGGAAGTAGATGCAGAAACTAATCCTGAAGCAGAAGTTTCTGAAAGAAACGACTTTAATGAAGTTATTATGGCCATATCAACAATTATAGCCAAAGTAAAGATAGTGGGTAAGAAAAAGGAGACTCTTTTTAAGCTCATTCGAAAATGCACGGATTTGTACCAAGATGTTCGTGATGAACTAATAACGCAAAAGGCTGAAAATTGCATTTTGAGAGAACTTAGTTGTAACAAACCACAAAAAGAAGAACAGTCACAACAGATGCCTATAAATAGTTTTACTTATGCGCAATCGCTAGCCATACCTGCACGACCGGAAAAAGAAGTCCAACTTAATAGAAAAATTGAAAAGCAAGGACACACCGTTTTTATCTCTGCAACAAATGGACAAAGTGTGCGTGAAGCACAAGAAGTTGTCACCAAAAAATTACATCCGGCAAAAGATAAAATAAAAGTAAAGCGTATTCGCACAACTATGGATAAATTAGTCTTGGAAACTGAGAGCCAAGATGATGTTGACAAAATTATGAACCATCCAGCTTTATCTGATGAACCTGTAAAAGTGGAGCTTCCGAAAAAAAGACTTCCACTTATGATTTTATGTGATATCTTTAGTGGACAATCTAACGAAGAAATAACTAAAAACATATATCAGCAAAATTTTTCTCATTTAATGACCTTTGAAGAATTTAACAAACATTTCCGTCTACATTTTAAAACTGGTCCACGGGAAAAGGCGACGGTACATCATGTGGCTGAAGTATCGGCAAGAATGAGACAGCAGATTTTACAAATTGGGAAATTATATGTTGGTTTCCAGACAATTACCATAAAAGACTACATAGTAGTTGCCAGATGTATGAAGTGTCACGACGTAAGGCACATAGCAAGAAATTGCAGAGCACAAGAAGCCAGTTGTGGGCATTGCGGTGAGTTGGGTCATACCAAACCTAATTGCAAAAAGATAGGACGACCGGCCACTTGTATTCCTTGCCTCAGAAGAGGAAAAATCTGTTAAGGACGACGAGACTGCCTCACTTACAAGATCTACTGGGAACGTCTGATAGCAAAAACTGATTATGGCGTTTAAGCTCCAAACATGGAATCAAAGCATTCTTAAAATAGGACAAATTAATGCTCAGAATAGCCGTTTAGTGATGGCAGAGATTAGAGAAGTCACCGAAGAAATGCAATTTGATGTTTTGTGTATACAAGAACCATATTGCATTAAAGGTAAACCTGCACACCTTCCCATCTCCACCAGACATATTACGACAGGATTTAGTCCCAAAGCATCAATTTTAATAACGAATGCTAATCTACAAGTGACTAGAATCCATCAAGTCTGTGATGAACATACTTCATGTGTTGAAGTATGTTATAAAAGAGGACCGCTCATCTTAGTAAGCATGTATTTTCAATACAGTCATCCGATAGAACCATTCATCAATAAGATGCGTATAATAAACAACATGTATCCCCATACTCCAGTCGTATATGCTGCGGATTGTAACAGCAAATCCCCCTGGTGGTATAGTACCACTAGAGATGCAAGAGGTGAACTAATGGAAGAAGCCATAGCAGAATTACAGCTCCACGTTCTAAATGAGCCGCTTAATCCTCCAACATTCCAAAATGGTGCTGGTTCAACCAGTAATATTGATATTACGTTAGCAAACCACAAAGCTGCTGAGAATGTTTCGAATTGGATGGTAGGTCAGGATCTTACTACCAGTGACCATAATCTCATCTATTTCCAATATAGGCAACAACAGAACCCTATAGCAACTGTTATATCTAAAAGACGAACTTTTAACATAAAAAAGGCAAATTGGGAAGCCCTGAAAGAAAATCTACTAATGCCACCCTCAATTAATGTGGGTGACGATATTGACTACAAAGCTTCTGAGCTTACTAAGGCCATTCAGAAAGCTATGATTGAGGCAATTCCAAGAAGTAAGCCACGTCCTTTTAGTAATAATATCTGGAACGAAAAACTGCAGAAACTTCGGATTAAAATGAGGAAAGCACGCCGAGCATATCAGACTTCTATCTTAAACACGGAGAGGCAAACACACCTTAGAAAATACCAACTATTGAAAGAGGAATTTAGAACTTCTTTAAAAGATCTGAGGGAAAGATCATGGGATAATTTTGTTGAGAATGCTTTAACCACCAATATATGGGGCATTCCATACAAGATAGCCACTGAAAAAATAAAGTCTCCAGAAGTCCTCTCTACATTACTTAAACCAAACGGTAAACTAACTAAAGGATGGATTGAATCTATACAAACCCTGCTAACTACTGTCCTTCCCTCAGATAACCATGAGTCAGATACAATCCAGCACAAACAACTTAGAAAGGATTTCACCTCCGACGAACCAACAGCTGGAGTCGTCTATCCCTTTGACAGATCTGAAGTTCTGCATGCATTACAAATCCTCAAAAAGAAGAAGGCTCCAGGACCTGATCAAATACATGCAGAAATACTCATACATATTGCACCAGAAATAACTCCATATCTAACAGATCTCTTTAATGAATGTCTATGGCAAGGCCGTATTCCCTATTGCTGGAAAGAAGCCAGTATCACGATCTTACATAAAGGTGGCGATAAGGATCCTGCATTGCCAAAATCTTATAGACCGATTTGTCTACTTAACCTTTTGGGTAAAGTACAAGAAAAACTCCTATGTAAACGCATACAAGAGTTTAGGATCCTGAAAGGCCTTAATCCTACTCAATATGGTTTTAGATCTGGAAAGTCAACCACGGATGCAATAACTAAAGCCATAATTGCAGCTAAGAACTCTAATAAGAACTATGTGATTGGTCTCTTCTTTGATATAGCTGGAGCTTTCGATAACCTCTGATGGCCTGCACTTTTCGAACGCATGCGCCAACAAGAATACCCAAAAAACCTTTATAGAATTCTGAAGAACTATTGTGTAGACCGCCGAGTCAACATCACAGGGGCAAATAGTACCGTTACACGTGATATTACGAAAGGATGCCCGCAAGGTTCTATATTGGGTCCAATATTCTGCGATATAAGTTTGGAGCCTCTGCTTAATGAGTTAGTAGTTGACACACAAATATATACCACTATAGCATATGCGGATGATCTGCTTTTATTAATAGAAGGAAACACCCGCCTGGAACTGGAAACAAAATCTTCTTATTTGACCCAGAAGGTATATAAGTGGTGCAACTCTGTTAAACTACAAATTGCAGCTAACAAATCTGCCTATTTGCTATTTAAAGGTAAATTATTAAGAAACCCAGTTATACGAATACACGAAGAACGTATTCAACGCCACAAGTATATTAAATACCTTGGAATAACGCTTGATGAGAAAGGCAACTTCAAGACACATGTCACTCAGGTCTGCAACAAAGCCAGTAAAATTATGATGAAGATTGCCAGTATTGCCCAACGTCAATATAAACTACCTCTCACTACCATTAGAACATATCATAATTGTATATTTACTGCCATCATTACATATGGTGCAGGAGCGTGGGCACAGTGTATGCAAAAATTAAACCTCGTCGCAGATCTCAGAAAATGCCAGAGGAAAATTCTTCTCCGTTTTACTGGAGCAGCGAGAACGACCTCTACTGTGGCTCTTCTTGTGGCCACTGGTACCTGGCCAATAGATCTACAGGTTCGCCTATATGGTGCTTACTATTGGCTAAAGAAAAGCAATCAACAAAAGATAGAAGATATAATAGGAAAACGATGCTATATGAAAAGACAAATAAGGGCTGAGTTAATATCCTTATGGCAGTCAGAATGGGATAACCTGCAAACTGGGAGACGCACCTATATGTTTTACCCTAATATACGAGAAAGGTTACGACTAAAGCACCTAAATCCCTTACAAGCTGCATTACACTATATTACGGGCCATGGGCCATATGACACTTACTTAAAACGTTTTAGTATCATCAACTCTGAAATGTGCACCAGATGCAATACAGAAGATACTCCTGAGCATGTAATGTTTAACTGTCAGAAATACAGTGAAATAGGACAATCTAACGGGGAAAAGCTCATGTATAGGTCGCGCGTTACTTCTTGACGAATGAAAATTTTATATATAAGGTTGAATGCGAGTCACTACTCAGCTTTTGCGGGAACGTTAGCCTTGAAAGAGAGCGGAGGTACAGTCTGCAGTGAGATGACGCACATGCTTCTGAGCTGAACCAGTACAACACTACAAATAAATTTATCACACTTCCAGTAATATCAGCCACACGTATTATGCACTATACCTCTATAACTGTTTCCACTTAACTTTATTGCATTTCTTCTATTCCCGACATTTCTCCCTCGTCTTCCTTGTCTGAATTGCTGTTATTTTCGTTGTATGCATACATCCGTACCGCACAAAACTTTTGCAGTCGACTGTATACATAAGCGTGACAGAGGAAAACAGAGGTGTCTGTTATCGTAGCATAAACATTTGCTGACCTGTTTATTAAGGGTAGGCTCACTCATTGGATTTCTGCTCAAGGTCATTCGTCAAGAACGAACGCGCAACCTATACCTCACTTTATCGGAAATGGTCAGGAATAAGGAAAACTTAAACACTTTAAATGAGTTAGCGACTCAAATCAGTATAGCAGAAAGATCTTTAAGACAAACTGAACAAGAAAGAAATCTAAGAAATTTTATACACCTCCAGCGACTGTTGTAGCACCATCCCGTCGATCGTTAAGATTGTCAAACCAACTGTAAGCAGAAAGGAGAAGAATGAGGCCAAAATGACAGCCTGATGAGACTTGGACAGCCTACCAGAGACGAATAGCAGCGATTACGGAACAATAAACTACATGAATACTATGAAATCACATATAACTTTACAATATCACCAATTTTCCTTATTGTTATTTAGTTTAATTTAGGTTAGTAACTTCTGCACATTCTATTGTGAACAAATTGTAATAAATAAGTTTAAATAAATGAAAATATCCGCACACTACGTCCAGATATAAGAAATTAGGGATCTGGACATAGCTGGCAGATATTATTTTATTTTATTTTATTTTTTTGTACTTGAATACGGGGAATTCACATTGTGTGTAATCTAGAGCAAAAGGTTAAAAAAGGTACACGTATTGTAGTTGTCATAATTGACTTTCAGGCCGCAATTATTCTGTTTAATTTATGAATAAAAAAGTGAAGACTGCCCACTACTTTTATTAAAAAAAAGATGGGGGGGGGGGCATTCCACTCTCTTGTGTAGGTTTGCCATTAACCAACCGTATCCGGTCCTTATTAGCTATAGAGAGGCATTCCTTTGGAGGACAAGCCACATAAAGAAAATGGTGCAATTTTGGTAGCAGAGCGTGGTTAAAATTGCCGGTAGTGAAGGTAGTTGAGTTTTTAGGAGGCCGAGTATTTGATTTCAGTTATGACCGTATCACCCGATTTTCACCTTTTGCGAAAGCATGAATTGCTTTTTGAAGTGGGAATTCGTGGGGGAGATTATTTAACTACGGCAGATGTACCTGCCCTATTAGACGTTTTCCGTCAGGTCAAAGAGAAGGATTATGTTAAATTGGCCGACACGCATCCTTTAGTTGTAGAGTTGCCTTCATTATGTGAGGCAGCGAACTTAGAGTTTGCTGAATTGTTTGCGGATGCGAATGCCAGTTCTGGATTTTCAAAACACCAGATTAGGCGTTTAACTGCTAGAATTGTTCATTATGTGCAAAGAGTGGCTTATTTTTTACGATTTCCATCGGGCATAAAATTTACGACACCATTAGCTAACTTACGAACCCAGTTTAAGAAATATCTAGATCAGCTTTCGCAACAGCAGGGGGAAACCTCTTTAGTGTCTAATATGCCGTCTAATGTAGGTCCGACGGCGTCAGCTTTCAAACCCTTAAACTATTACATCCACTTCAACAGTTGGCGGAATCATTTCAACCTGTTGAGTTAGTAGATGTTTCGACTGCAGTTGAGTTCCTAAAATTTCTGGTTCGGGCTAAAGAGCGTGCAAGGTTGTGTGAAGTTTCTGACTTACAATTGTTAGAAGTGATTATGTCCAGATTGGGCGATATGGTGCGCGATATCATTGGATATGTTAAAGGGAACGCTGACCCGATAACTGACTTACACGAGAGGGTTTTGAGATGTTTTATTCCTAGTCGCGTTTCGCATAAGTTAGTCCAGGATTATTATTTGAAACCCCAGGGGTTGGGAGAATCTTTTGCGGATTATGTGGCAAGAGTGAAATTGTTTGCACGTGTTTTGAGATTGCCAGACGCAGAGAGCCAGATTTGTGATTTAATTCTTACTGGCCTGGCTCCTGACACACGTTCAGCCTTGGTATTTATGTCACGACCAACAAGCTTTAAAGATTTAGAAGCTCTTTACCCTCATTTAGCGGAATATCACGCTTCAAATTCGGCACGTGGTGTTGATGTGTCTCGACCTCCTCCATTCGGTGTGGAAGGCCACTCACAGCATTATGGTAGTGCAGCTCCCGGGCGAGGGAATGCTCGGTCAAATAGGCCTTGTTTTCGGTGTGGATTTACTAGTCATCTGGTAAACCAATGTCCTGCTCCTCGTGGTCGGAGGAGGTATGTTCGAGGACCAGAGGAAAGGGGCGTTCCAACACGTCCCAGTGGACGCCAGGCGTCGGGGATGCTTTCTGCTAGTATTACATTTCGTCGTCTGGTAGGCAAGCCAAAATATTTGAAGCCAACAGTTCAGTTGTTGGTTGGTAAGCACCCACTGCTTGCTCTTTTAGACTCGGGAAGCTCATGTTCATTAGTTCACGAAGCTTACTATTATCAATACCTTGTTAAAGGCTCGAGTAAGCCCCAGAAATGTAATATACAGTGTATTTCTGTTAACGGTCGTAGCTTCCAGGTAAATACGAAAGTTCAATTAACGATTCGCCTGTCGCGATTCACCTGGAAACATCCTATTATTTTTATCTGTTGCCAGATTTGCCTTTTAAAATAATTTTGGGCTCGGACTTTATGGCTCGAGTCGGGCTAAGGTTTGATTGTCGTGCAAAGGAAGTTTCGTTTGAATTCGCGCCAGATGAGTGCGTTCGATTTCAGGACGGGGAGTTATCCAAACAGGTCCCTGTTGCTCCAAGTGACCTGGTAGAGCAGGTTAACAGTGAGAGTGTTTTCTCCCATTTGACCGCAGATCAGGCTCATTCATTGGAACAGTTGTGCGCTAAACACGCGGCGTTGTTTACAAATCGATTGGGGGTCACGCATTTAGTTGAATGTGACATCCAGTTAACAGACACCACTCCTGTGAAGTTAGCTCCATATAGGCTGACTCCGCCCAAAATGGCTCTACTTAGGAGCAAAATTGAGGACATGTTGGAGAAAGGGGTGATTCGTCCGTCCGTATTTATGGTTCCGAAGGGCAATAACGATTTTAGAGTAGTGGTGGACTATCGACACCTAAATAAGAGGATCAAAATTGAGGCCCAGCCCATGCCGCATTTAAACTCCGCGGCTCATTATTTTGCTGACGCGAAGGTGTTCACTACTTTAGATTTAAATAATGCTTATTATCAGATACCTTTATCAGAATCGTCTAAACCTGTGACGGCATTCTCAACCCCTTGACGACTGTATGAGTTTCAAAGGGTGCCCTTTGGTTTAGCAACCGGTGCCCAAGTATTGTCACGGCTGTTAGATCATTTGTTTTCGGATATTAAGTTTAAGTATGTTTTTCACTATGTAGATGATGTGGTGATTTACTCGCCCGATTTTGACACGCATTGCCACCATCTTTCAGAAGTCTTTTCGCGTATAGAACGTGCAGGCCTAACATTAAGTAAGCAGAAATGTGTTTTCGCTACAAGTCAAATTTCGTTTTTGGGTCATATAGTCTCTCCGGCAGGGATAACCATCGATCCCGATCGAGCTAAAGCAATACGGAACTTTCCTCCTCCGAAGACCGTTAGGGCTTTAGCCAGATATATAGGAATCGTCAATTTTTTAGTAAATTTATCCCTAATTTCGCTGCTCGCGCTGAACCGCTTCATCGACTCCGGCGAAAGGGAGCCCAATTCTGCTGGAATGAAGAGCAACAACGCGCATTTGAGAATCTCAAGCAGGCTATTATGAATCCTCCCGTTTTGGCTTTTCCCGATTTTTCTCGTCGGTTCGTCTTACAAACTGATGCTAGTAAATGATCCTTGGTCGCTGTTCTGCTCCAGGATTTTCCGGAGGGGTGTCGCGCCATTGCCTATAATTCCCGCACTCTTACCCCAGCCCAACTAAATACTCAGTTTATGAGCTGGAGACCTTAGCCGACCTGTTTGGATTGGTAAAATATCAGGAGTATCTTGAACATGCGGAGTTTACGCTCGAGTGTGATAATCAGGCACTCACGTGGTCTCTGGCAGCTCCTCGAACCACTGGAAGGTCAGCGCGTTGGGGGGTGCGTATTTCCGCGTTTAAGTTTGTTCCTGTTCATATTAGAAGTTCTGAAAATTGTGTAGCAGATGCTTTAACCAGAGTGTTTACAGAGCCGGTGGATAGTAAATCAGATAGGGATGATCTTGCAGCGGTGTGTACCTTTCCCGAATTGTTTGAAGGGTTGCCAATACATCAGAGACGAGACTCGGATTTACGGACTGTTATTGACCAATTGGAGGCCGGTCAGACAGTGCCTTCGTGTCATCTTAAGGATGGTGTACTTTTAACACGTGCCACATTTGACGGCAAGGATAATGTAGTTTTGCCGCGTGCTCTAGTGCCCATAGTATGCGAATATTTCCATTCATCACCAATGGGGGGACATTTGGGTATAGCAAAGACTAAAGGTAAAATTCGGGAACATTTTGTGTGGCCAGGGATGTATAAAGAGATTACTGCGCATCTTAAGGCATGTCAAATTTGTGCCATGGCAAAACCAGCACTATGTACTGTGTGGAGGGGATTAGCGTCTGAAGTTGCAACCAAGCCTTTGGAAAAATTGTTTGTAGATTTTGTGGGTCTTTTCCCGCGTTCGGTGCAAGGCAACACTTATGCGTTGGTTACCGTAGACGCATTCACAAAGTTCGTATGGCTGAGTGCTATTCCTAACGCCACGCCGCATAATGCAATTAAAGAATTGTCAAAGATTTTTGCTGCCTTTGGAGCACCTCGCATTTTGGTGTCCGATAATGGCACACAATTTACTTCGGGTCAATTTAAGAATTTTTGTATCACGTGGGGCATTAAAGCAATTACAACTACACCCTGCTACCCTCGTCCTTCTCATGCTGAGAAGTTTAATAGGAATTTAAAATCGGCTTTAATAGCCTTTCACCATCAAAATCACAAAAGATGGGATTGTAACTTTGCGCATTTACAATTAGCCTTTAATACTGCCCGACATGAACCCCATGACACCACCCCGTTTAAGTTGATGTTAGCTTTTGCTCCAAATTTTCCTTTAGCAAATCTTTGGGCTTTGGACGATCTTTTACCACAGCATTTTGATGCCGAAGTTATTCGTGCTAATTGGCAACGCGCTTTCAATAATCTTAAAAGAACACAATTCCGTGTGAAGCAGAGACATGATGTAAATAAAAGGCCCTCTCCATTTGCGCTTGGCCAACGGGTTATGTGTGGGTCTTATCCTGTAAGCTCGAAGGCCAATGCGTATGCAGCTAAATTAGCGCCCCGATATGCTGGGCCATGGAAAATAATTCGTTTGTATAAAGGTGTATCTGCCACGATCAAGGATCTCTCTTCTGGACATACACGTCGAGCTCATATTTCCCAACTCAAACCTTTTCCTTGATTCCCAGGGTTATATGGAAGGGTTTGTGTCCTGTGTTATGTTGCCTTTCTTGTTTTGAAGTATTTGTGTAACTTCGTTTAAATTGTGTTTTTATGTGTCCAATGTTTTGGTTCTTTTGGGGATCGTGTATTGATCTCTCTGCTAAATTGTTGACCGTAAACGAAAGCAGGCCACGCGCGTGCTTCCTGGTTTCCGAGGGCGCGTGCCCTCACTTCGGCACGCTTATTTGTCATTCGACGGCAGGTATGGAGCATCACCTCTTGTCGAGTGACGTGTGCCAGCTAGCTGCCGCTTAGCCGGGATTTGAGTGTGTGCTGGTTGCTCACCATTCGGGGGTTTATGTTGGCCGAGTTTCTGGTAAGTGTTTGTTTGTGTGTAGATTGTCGCCGGCGTTTGTGTTGTAGTTTCGTTTTATGCATGTTGTGGTTGTGCTATATGTTTAGTTGTGTTAGTGGTTGTGATCTTTGGTGTAGTGTGTGACTGATATGGTCAAGGCCACAAAGTGTTTTAAGTGATTGCTAGCAAACTTACTCTGCACAGAATCTATTATATGAAAGCAAATAAATATATAATAAGAAAGGTCATTCACTCAGTTGGGCTAGTTTCGTTGTTCATTTCTTTTTCCCACTCTGTGGTGTGTGAGAAGTAATTGTTAGTTAACACCATTTGTTCTCTCAAGTTTAAATTTCTCTTATGAATTTTACTTATATTAACTTAAATTACTATAAAGATGTTTATTGTGATTTATAATTGTTAACGCTTTCCGTTTCAAAGTTAATTTTCATTATGAAGTTTATTAAATTGATGAATTCCTATGAATTCTTATTATAGTTATCGCCCTTGGCCAAATTTCATAATACTGGTTATATTGTTGCTGATTTAATGTATGTATATCATACACATTGTTGTAATTCTTATGTTGGGCCCAGCTTGCTGCTGTCTATTTTATTTTGCAGTGGGATTTTGAGAGTTTGTGCCGCCTTCCTTCCTGTCCATTTTCTTTGTCTTCGACGCCGCTCCCTGGCGTGACCTCACCTATGCTACGAATTATGCTGATGGAAGACAGTCCTGGGAAATTGAGCGGAAACCAGTGTTGGCTCTAGCTTGGTGGTCAACTACCCTTGGAAGCACGTGGGAGGCACGCTTGGCTCAACTGGAAATTTGGTTTCCTGTACTTTCACAACTGCTTGGATCATCCACCTTACCAATGGCTTCCGGACACACTGACGTCTGGAATCTTCTGGCAGTGTAAGGTACTGCCTTCCGGACACACTGACGTCTGGAATCTTCTGGCAGTGTAAGGTACTGCCTTCCGGATCCACTGACATCTGGAATCCTCTGGCAGTGTAAGGTACTGGCTCCCGGACACACTGACTTCTGAAATTTCCGTCAGTGTAAGGTGATAGTGAACCGTCATCAAGTAAGGAGGGTGACAGTGTCGGCTTTTCTCCTGTTTGTGTGTGGTGGAAAAACCAAGGTTGGTGGTGAAGTTTATTGTTGACATAAGTGATGTGTTGGTGCCAGGGAGTGCTGAGACAAAAAACATTTCCTTTTTTTTTTTTCCTATGCCTATTGGCGGCCCTTAGGCCGTGTTTTGGGGAGGGGGGAGTGTTTGAGCCAATCGCAGAGCATAGAGGTTGACTCTCGTAGTTTGGTTTTGCATGAGGCCCGCTAGGAGCGTGACTGTTGCTGGCAGGCTGGTGCCAGAAAGCTGGCGCCAGTCAGTCTCGGCGTGGATTTTCAGGAGAGAGGTCTTGACATAACTGGTAAGTGGGGACTATCCAGTCCACCGTTAATATTGCGTGTTTAAGTTAAAGTGGGAGGGCCTTCCTGATACTCTGCGAGCTTCCTGATGCTCTGCGAATGTGCTCAATTGTACTTGAATAAGGGGAATTCACATTGTGTGTAATCTAAAGCAAAATGTTAAAAAAGGTACATGTATTGTAGTTGTCATAAATGACTTTCAGGCCGCAATTATTCTGTTTAATTTATGAATAAAAAAGTGAAGACTGCCCACTACTTTTATTTTAAAAAAAAACGGGGGGGGGGGCATTCCACTCTCTTGTGTAGGTTTGCCGTTAACCAACCCTATCCGGTCCTTATTAGTTATAGAGAGGCATTCCTTTGGAGGACAAGCCACATAAAGAAAATGGTGCTGTGTTTGTCTGTGTGTCTGTCTGTGGACAGCATAACTCAAAAACGACAAGTCCATTAAAAACCAAAGTTGGTATTTAAGTTTAATGTCTTTCAAGGATGCGACACTAAGACTGAAGAAAATTGCTCCACCTACCCCTTACATGGAAACTTTTTTAAAATTTGGATTTTCTTGAAAATGGCTCTAACGATTTTGATTAAAATGCCATATGTTTGAGATATTTTTATGACAAATGAAACGTACATCTTGAATTTTCTGGCCATAGTCAATGTAGTCGTATTTACTCTGAATGACTTTTGCATAACTGGTAAACCGTAAGAGACCAAATCTTACTATACAAACAATGTAGATCTTGCTAAAATACACAGTTTATGTCTAAATAAATTCCGAGATATACCTTGTTATTTGTGTGACTTTTGGAGAACATATACTTCTGTCAAATGGAACATCGTTATTCATTCTTTTAATATGCTAACCGTGCAAAGAGAACGAAATTAGAAAGCTTTGAAGTATTTTACTATCACTCAAAGCCTACTGTGTTCCCATATTCCCGTTGCACGTGCAAGAAAACGAGCAATAAGATAATTTCTGTAAATGTTTATCTCAACTAACACGAAGAAGATAGAAGAATAAGAGTTTGTAAGAATGGTTTGTGCAAGAGTAGAGAAAGTCATGTGAGTGCAACACAACAGATTTTTTCTTGTTGTTATCGTAGGCTTTTCAACTTTCCCCTCTGCATACACGCACGCGCGCACCCATCTCACCCACCCAACCACACACACACCATCACCCACTCACCCAACCACACACCCACACCCACCCAACCACACACAAAGCCATCCACCCAACCACACACCCACACCATCACCCACTCACCCAACCACACACCCATAGCCACCTAACCACACACACAAAGCCACTCACCCAATCACACACCCACACCATCATCCACTTCAACCACACACGCACACACACACCCAACCACATACCGTCACCGTCACCCATTCACCCAACCACACACCCCTTCAACCACATTCACACCCTAGGGGTGGGTAGAAAGTAACGTGACAGTTACATTGTAGCATTATAGAGGTAGTGAAGACAGGCAGTAATTAGTTGGTGATTAATGGTTGTAAAATTAATGAATCCAAAGAAACCAGTTATCCAATAACGGTTACCAAAGTAACAAAGACAGTAACTAGTTATCCCGTTAACTATTGCTACACTAAAACTATACTGCATGTGCATTGGTATTGCTTATCGTGCTCTAGTTACCTAATCCCTTCTGCAAGATGTGACTATGTGTAGGAATGTAAATGCAAGAGCGACTGCGTTTTCTGATTATAAGCCATCATAGTAATCAAAGGATCGACACAACTAGAGAAATGTGTATTAAATTGCATCTAATAATAAAGTAAGTCTGTATGGACATCATTTTGAAACGTAGTTACACCTATTCGCTTACTGATAAGCATTAATGTAATGTGACTACGAACGTGATAATCGTGGAAAACAAATAACCCAAATCAATACGCGTAACCGTTATATATAGCCGTCCGAAATGACGCAATGTTGGAGGACGTTAATTTATTAAAAAAAAAAAAAAAAAAGTTATATATAGCCGCTAACGTGCTGTAACTGTCGCAGTTATAACCGTTACCCGAAAATAACTGTTTATTATGTCTTTAACACACACACACACACACACACACACACACACACACACACACACACACACACACACACACACACACACACTTACACACTTTTACACGGACAAAAACATTTATACGAGAGGCAGGTTTCGAGCTCACTGTCCTCCATGCATTCATTATCTCAAGAGTTCAATTTAACGGTTCTGATGTTTCCAAAACATTTTCACTTTGTGTTTTATAATGCTATATAAATTGATCCATGTTGTCAGTGATTTTATGTACGGTATTTTGAAGATTATTTTAAATTCCTTTCTTAGGGTATTTGTTTTAGATTCATGTAATACCAGAACGTTTTATCAATATTGGTTGTCATCTCACTGAGCAAAACACTATAAAAATCATGACGAATAGACGATCATACCTAATTGTCTCGTTATTGCTTTAATTTTAGGATTTTAGAGGTGTATTTCTTTGTGAATTTAAAGGTAATTTGCCTAAGAAGTTCAAGTGCTATACAAAATAGCAGTGGGTATCATGAGCTGAAATATAAGCAGGGCTAATCATTAAACAGCTTTTAACGCGTTTTGGTGTGCTATAACTCCATTCAGATTCAGTTGCTTCCATTGGAGTTGTTAGAACTACATTAAACAATTTTAATGCTTCTGAAAATCTGCCCCGAAATTATGTTTAATGAAGAAGGGCTGCAGTGCACTGACAGAATTTGTTCATAATCTCTTCACTAGAACAAATTACATGAAGTTCACTCTTTAGTTTTCCCTCTTCTATGGAAGGTAAGTACTTGGCACAGTTGTAACAACCAAGAGGAAAGTTGGATTTTTAGTCATTAAATTTGGTAGAATTAACTAAATTGTACATAACACTAAGTTTTTAGTTGCAACAAACCTTTCTCTGACTTGCTGAATAATTATATCGCAGGATTCAACAGCGCACACTATTTAATTAATACTTGTTCCCTGGCAGTAGGTGTTACTTATCACAGAACCATCGACCAGTGTGTTTGCTAATGCACTCTAATGTCACTGATGGCAGCTACAAATTTATGAAGATGCTTCTTCACATTGTCGCAATTTTCTTCTCTAATGTTGCAAAAATATTTCAAGGAAAGGCACTATCTTGTTAAAAATCCAATAAGAAAATGAATTTCGCATGTTTAAGAAAAGGTTAGTTGGTTTCCTTATTGACACGAAACCTATGAGCCATCTTGCTGAATACTTTCGAAACACTATTAGCGCTTCCTGACTGTGATAAACAGAATATACTACACCACTCTCGAAATTCCAGTTTATCATCAATGATATTAATTCGGATCAATCAAGTGTAGGAAGTTTAGA
The DNA here is from genome assembly GCA_030765045.1 of Tenodera sinensis. Taxonomy (NCBI): domain Eukaryota; kingdom Metazoa; phylum Arthropoda; class Insecta; order Mantodea; family Mantidae; genus Tenodera; species Tenodera sinensis. The sequence goes on from JAUKNM010000103.1 coordinate 124,846, forward strand.
AAAGAATATTGACTTACCACATTTGTTGCTGTGTCTAGCCATTTTGTTCTTTAGCGTTGAAGTCCGCCATGTTTAGCGAGAAAATTGTAAGTGTTTCACGAGAAGGCTGACGAATTCTGAGTGTTAATAAATTATTTAAGGCATTCATAAAAATAATATTGATTCTTTCATAAATATAATACATACATACTACCCCTGTGATAACGGTAAAAGAATCTTATCTATAGCTCTCTCACTCCAACGAAGTTTATTAAAATAATAAATAATCGTACCAAATAGCACCTCAGCGTTTGACTCGTCTTGCAGGAACATCCCTAAATATTGTTCCAGATTGCATTGTAGAAGATATGATAGGGCGAAAACTTATTCCGGATAATGAAGCTGAAAGTAGTGACGACGACAACAACAACCACAACAACAGCAGCGGCGGCGGCGGCAGCGGCAGCGTACGGGCATCAGTGAGTGCCCGAACAGCATCCAGGGAGGCAATACGGGCTCGGGTAGCACCTGGAGTATCAGCACGGACTATTGGAAACCACCTTGCTGCAGCAGGACTCAAATCACGTGTGCCCCTAGCCAAGATGAGAGTAGGTTCTGCCTGTATGTAAGTGATGGTCGTGTCCGCGTACGCCGTAGAGCTGGTGAGCGAACTCGTCCAGAGTGCACTCGCCCACGACACAAAGGCCCAACTCCTGGCATCATGGTGTGGGGTGCCATCACTTACAACTCGTGCTCGCCTTTGGTGCTTGTGCAGGGACGTGAAACCAGTGCCAGCTACATCCAGCAGGTAATTAATCCTGTGTTACTGCTATTTCTTCAACAGGAAGGTGATGTACTATTTTAACAGGATAACGCACATCCCCATACAGCTGCAGCAACGCAACGTGCTGTGTGTCTGTGTCTGTGTCTGTCTCTGTGTGTCTGTGAGTGTCTGAGTGTGTGTGTGTCTGTGTGTGTTTGTGTCTGTATGTTTCTGTGTGTGTCTGTGTGTGTCTTTGTGTGTCTTTGTGTATCTCTGAGTGATTGTGTGTGTCAGTGTGTGTGTCTGTGTGTCTCTGAGTGACTGTGTGTGTGTCTGTGTGTGTCGCTGTATGTGTCTGTATGTGACTCTGTGTTTCTGTGAGTGTCTGTGTGTGTCTCTGTGTGTATGTGTGTGTGTCTTTGTGTGTCCCTGTATCTGTGCCTGTGTGTGTCTGCGTGTGTATGTGTGCGTCTGTGTGTGTCTTTGTGTCTATGTGTTGTGTCTGTGTGTGTCTCAGTGTGTCTATGTGTGTGTCTCTCTGTGAGTGTGTATCTGTGTGTGTCTGTGTTTGTTTGTGTGGCTGTGTGTCTCTGTGTGCGTTTGTGTGTCTGTGTGTGTCTGCGCGTGTATGTGTGTGTCTGTGTGTCTCTCTGAGTGTCTGTGTGTGTCTGAGTGTGTCTGAGCGTGTCTTTGTGTGTTTCTGAGTGACTGTGTCTGTGTGCGTGTCTGAATGTGTGTCTGTGTGAGTCGCTGTGTGTCTGTGTCTACGTGTGTCTGTGTGTGTCTGTGTGTGTCTATGTGTGTCACTGTGTGTCTGAGTGTCTGTGTGGGTCTCTGTGTGTATGTGTGTGTCTTTATCTGTGCCTGTGTGTGTCTATGTGTGTCTATATGTTGTGTCTGTGTGTGTCGGTGTCTGTGTGTGTCTGTGTGTGTCTCTCTGTTTGTGTCTGTGTGTGTCTGCGTGTGTCTCTGCATGTCTGTGTGTGTCTGTGTGTGTCTGTGCGTGTCTGTGTGTATCTGTGTGTGTCTGTGTCTATGTTCTGTGTATATGTGTGTAATGCATAAACATGTATCCATTTATTTTCTCGGAGTTTTATGTAAATAGTTTCTAAGGCAATTTAAGTTATAATGAAAAATTATTTTAGTTGAATTGAGTTTGCATCTTGTTGGCTAATTTGCATAATATTCAATTTTAATTCTATTGACAGGATAAGAGAGGTGAATAACTTTTCTATATTGTAAATGTTCAATGACAAGCTATTGTTTTTGTAGATTTTTAACTTCTTGTATTGAAACCTTGTTGGGCTTCTCAGCTTCTAGGGATGCCTAGGGGTGTACTGTTCTCCAGTAGTCTATATTAGGTAGTCTTTTCAACTTTTCACATAAGACAAGGCTTCGTTGAGTTATTTCTCTCTGTAATGATATGTTGTGTGTAAATCCTTACAGAACTGATATGGGAGTAAACAGCGCCTGTAATAATGCCTAATGCTTGATTTTGCACCTTGTTTACTTTCTCTTAATTTATTTTTTTATTTTTTATTTTATTTTTATTTATCTATTTAGTTGCTTACTTACCTACATACCTACATACATACTTACCGACTTACCGACCCACCGACCCACCGGCCCACCGACCCACCGACCCACCGGCCCACCGACCCACCGGCCCACCGACCCACCGACCCACCGACCCACCGACCCACCGACCCACCGGCCCACCGACCCACCGACCCACCGACCCACCGGCCCACCGACCCACCGGCCCACCGACCCACCGACCCACCGACCCACAAACCACCGGCCCACCGACCCACCGGCCCACCGACCCACCGACCCACCGGCCCACCGGCCCACCGACCCACCGGCCCACCGGCCCACCGGCCCACCGACCCACCGACCCACCGGCCCACCGACCCACCGGCCCACCGACCCACCGACCCACCGGCCCACCGACCCACCGACCCAACGACCCACCGACCCACCGACCCACCGGCCCACCGGCCCACCGACCCACCCACCGACCCACCGACCGACCGGCCCACCGGCCCACCGACCCACCCACCGACCCACCGACCCACCGGCCCACCGACCCACCCACCGACCCACCGACCCACCGACCGACCGGCCCACCGGCCCACCGGCCCACCGACCCACCCACCGGCCCACCGGCCCACCGACCCACCGACCCACCGACCCACCGGCCCACCGGCCCACCGACCCACCCACCGACCCAGCGACCCACCGACCGACCGGCCCACCGACCCACCCACCGACCCACCGACCCACCGGCCCACCGGCCCACCGACCCACCCACCGACCCACCGACCCACCGACCCACCGACCCACCGGCCCACCGACCCACCGACCCACCGACCCACCGACCCACCGACCCACCGACCCACCGACCCACCGACCCACCGACCCACCGGCCCACCGGCCCACCGACCCACCGGCCCACCGACCCACCGACCCACCGACCCACCGACCCACCGACCCACCGACCCACCGACCCACCAACCCACCGACCCACCAACCCACCGACCCACCGACTTACGTACTTGCTTACTTACTTACTTATTTATTTATTCTTTTTTTGCTGTAATAATTGTTTTGCTGCGATACTGGAGAATTGGTACCATACTGACAGTTGGGTATCACATTCTTGAAAGGAAGTGAATATTTGGTCTACCTGCTGGGTACCTAAGTGGTACGGAAAGCCAAACTTCAGCACCTTCCCAAGATGCGACAATCCCAGACTAATATTTATGTAAAAATTGTTAAAGTATATTTGTAGTGAAACAGTGACCTCCTGTTTTTACAGGTCATGGTGTACAGCCATTTCTGAAGTCCAGGACAGCGACGACTACGTTCTTGTATGTACCTATTTTCCCAAATCAATGTGTCGTCTCTGGTATAAGATTCAACATAAAGAGCAATTAGCCACTGAGTTATTGATCTGTTCTGATTTAATACATCTGTAAAATTTGGAAAATATAAAGTATGTAAGTCAAAATATCTTATGCCAGCTGTTGCAATACAATGTCTTTGCAACGTTTCAAAATTCAGTTAACAGGTTTATTTATATATTGTGTAAATTCATTAGTGAAATAAAAATGCTCCACACGAAGAATTTTAATAATATTCAAAAAATCTAGCTGGTAATTATTATTTATTTATGTCAACAAACTTATTGTTGAAGGGTCTGTGGTTCAAATCCCAGCTTTGGCATTGAATTTTTAAGTTCCAGTTCTACCTCTCAAAATCTAGCTTTTACAGAAAATGAGTCAACAAGAATCTCTACAATATTATTGAACGCTAACTATTGTAGACAACTATTAATTTTTCCAGTCAACAAAATTCTTGATTTTTTGAAAGTGATTAGTTCATTTCTCAAAATAGGAATATTATTTTAATGAGTCATGAGAAACGGCCATCACTAAGCATCTATTATGTATATGAGAAATCAACAGTTTTGCTCAAGTTCTTAGGATATGCTGGCCAATTAAAAATGCATCGAGTAATACTTCCGCGCATAGTCCAAATTAGAATAGTTATGGACATTTTTTAATAAAATGTAACTAGGCGGCGAGTGTTGTAAACGTGTTTGATTGAATAAAAACTACTATAACTACATTAAAAGTTGAATATTTATTTTAAAAGGAACTGTTGTCCTCACCTAAATCCGATACACCCTGTAGAGTAAGAACGGGAGAAAAAGCTCTAATAACTCTAACGTAAGGCATTTATTCTGAATTTCCTCCGTCACAATCAATTTGTTACCATTCATTCTAAACAATTATATAAAGAGAGAAACTTGTATCCAGTGCAACGCTTGAAACAATTGAATTGCTGTTAATAATTAGACTTGTAGGTAGTACAAAAACATCTAGTCTGTGTCATATGTGCTTTGTATTTCCCCTTAAGCTTATACTCATTGTTGTCAACATTAATCTACTGAGGGGAAAGCCATCAATTCTGCTCGTGACTGTACATACGCGAACTAATGTACGCTAACTAATGTACGCGAACTAATGTAGGGCTTAAGTTTTCATTGATATTACATTGTTCTTAGTTTCTCCTGCTAAATGATTAGTGTTACGTTTACAATTGTTTGCGTTTGTGGGACATGTACTTATCTAATAATTTTATGAAACATGTCATTATTACAGAGGTATTTTTTAGAGGTGGCGCGTGACCTTGCTCGGATCTGCGTGAGTGACATCACGCAAAGCGATGGTGGGGGTAAGTTTCCACCAGCAGCCTGCTGGCTAGTGGGCTAGAAGTCGAAGAGATACTAACCAGACACCCCTTTTATCTTGCAATAGACAAGTGGACTCGACCATGAACTACTGCGCAACATTACGTCACACGCCACCTCTAAAAATACCTCTGTACGAATATTACTTTACTACTGTAATTCTTATCCTGTATGTGTTACATATTCACAGTATAGACAACAAACCAGTCATCCAAAGGATCACCAAAGAAGAATTTGAATGGCCAAAACAACAAGAACATAAAAATGTAAGAACAGCTTTGCAGCAAGTATGTATTTAAGTAGAAGTAAATTACTGCGTACATATAAGGCTTTTGTATAGACCAGATTAGATAGTTAATTCACCAGAAGTATTACATTAGTATACATGTTTGCATCAAAGTTCAATTGCCAAGTACAGTTACTTATCATACCACTGTATTTTCTGTGAAATTGAGTCACAATTCATAACTCGTGACCTTGCATCTCACGACTATTCTGTCCTATAGTAACCATGACACAAAACACTGCACAACTGTACACAGCTCACTCTGAGAGATCTATTTACTACAATTGCCTCAATACTGACTGCCCGCGCCGACTAGCTTATATAGCCCAGAATTAGGTATCGACTGTGTTCCTGGAAAGTCATGTTTCGCAAAGCTTCTCGCAAAAGACCGGTACTCGAACTGTCTGTTCTTAGCGGAGGTTGCGTGCGGTGCCAAGCAACGTAGTATTGGAGGTAGCTGATCCCATGCCCCCTCTGTTGCGTGGCAGTACAATATTACTGTACTTTTCAAATGGGTAGAGTTTTAAACTGCAGCCAATGAGATATGTTTACGTGCACAGCATTGCGAGGTCATTACTCCCACTCTTTTCATATTTCCCTCTCTCTCGCGCACTACCAGAGACGGATTCTCTTGGTGCACATCAAGCCCCACTTAAGTGGAAAGCGGTATGACAACACAGCAGGACTCCGATTGGTTGCCGGCTTGGAGGCAAGGACAAACGCCTTCCCATTTGAAAAGCACAGTAATACAATAAAAAAAAATCTGGCATGTTGCACTCACATGACTTTCTCTACTCTTGTACTAAACATTTTTACCAACTCTTATTCCTATATCTTCTTCGTGTTAGTTGAGATAAATAGTTGTACAAATTATCTTATTGCTTATTTTCTTGTAGGTGCAAGGGGAACATTAGAATAAGTAGGCTTTGTGCGATAGTCAAATCATTCGAAGGTTTGAGATTCTGTTCTCTTTGCACACTTAACATATAAAAAAATGAACAACGATGATCCATTTCACGAAAGTTTTAAGCTTTCCGAAACACACACATAGCAAGGAATATCTCCAAAATGGTTCACCCTACAAGAAGATTTATTTGGACATAAATTGTGCATTTCAGCAATATCTACATTTTTTGTGTGAAACATTCAATAAATATTATGCTAATTCACATAAAGTAACAAGAAATAATAAAAAGGAACGAAAAGAATTTAAGAAAGATTTGAAACAACAATGTGATCCCAACACTCAGTGGAATATCCTTTTTCAAAATTTTAATATGCAATAAAGAATCTAAAAAACAAAAAGTCTCCTGGACCAGATCACATACATCCAGAGTTCATAAAAAACCTTGGAAAAACAGCAAAACAACAACTACTGAAACTCTACAATCTATCCTGGAAAACCACTGTACCTGCTGAATGGCGAAAAGCAATAATTGTCCCACTCTTGAAGAAAGATAAAACAGCATCAGAAATAAAAAATTATAGACCAATAGCTCTTACTAGCATAACAGCAAAAGTGATGGAAAGAATGGTGTAAAACAGGTTAAATTGGTTTCTAGAATCACAAAATTTAATATCCCCATGTCAAGCTGGATTCAGAGAGTTCCACTCTACAAATGAACAAGTCTTACTTCTCAGTCAAGAAATCAAAGACTTCTTCAATAGAAAAGAAGATAATTTATCAGTTTTTATTGATTTCCAAAGTGCATATGATTCTATATGCAGAACAAAACTACTAAAGAAAGTAAAAAAAATAGGGATACAAAGTCCAATGTTTTCATGGCTATGTCATTTCCTAACACAACGCTTTATTGCAATCAGATATGGAAGAAATATATCTCAATACAAACAAGTACACCATGGCTTACCACAAGGCGCAGTGCACAGCACAACACTTTTTATTATATTTATTAACGATCTGCCACAACAAATACAAGAATCAGGTGTGAAGTGTGCACTATTTGCTGATGACTTAGTAATGTGGACTTCAAAACCAAAAAGAAAAAGCACAGAACTAGAAAAAACCATGCAACAATCCTTAACCAAATTACAAAGGTGGACCAAAGAAAATTTAATGACTGTTAATACAACAAAATCAAACTACCAAATCTTTTCACTAAGAAAAAAAAAACCCACTAAAAATAAAACTAAATTTTGAGGGTCAACAATTACCAGAAAAAAAGGAAGCAAAGTATTTAGGGGTTACATTTGATACCAAACTTACATGGGCCAAACAAATAGAAAATGTAATGCAAAGAGCAGAGAGGCGCCTTTCACTATTAAAACGTCTAACAGGAATGAAGTGGGGATGTTCCAGAGCAACTCTTAACACCACATACAATGTATATATAAAGCCATTATTTACTTACTGCAGCGAAGTTCTTGTAACAGCAAACACAAAAAAAAAAAAAATATATATATATATACAAAACTTTCAAAACCAAAGTCTGAGATTAATTACAGGTGCTATCCAAACCACACCAATAGCAGCTATGGAAATACTAACCAACCAATACCCCATTGAATATGAAATAGAAAAAGCGGCTCTTATTCAACACGAAAAGTTGATCAGACTCCCATTCAATACATGGCACAAGAGAAATTTTACACATACACTAAAGACTCAGGAGAGCTTTCTTTCCAAAATTCAAGACATCAGGAGGAATGTACACCTTCCTAATTCAAAGGAAAACTTCATATCTAAAGTCAATCCAACATATACATTAGACATCGCATATTATTTACACCTGACAGAAGAAGTTAAGAAAAATGATACTCCAACTAGTGTTCTAAATTATTGGCATCAGAGACAATCCATACTAGATTTCCAGAACACGAATGGCTCCATATTTATACTGATGGATCATTGATAAACCAAGATGGAGCAGGTGCTGGAGTCACATGTCACCTCCTTTCCTATTACAGATCTTCAAGTTATGGAATTACTAACTTTGATGGAGAAATTGAAGCAATTCGAATGGCCCTACAAAATCTTTTGTACAGAATTTTACATTTTCAGCAAGCAGTTATTCTCTCAGATTCCAGGGCAGCAATTATAGCAATTACTTCCAAGTTGTCACCAAAAAACCAAACAATTATAGAATGTTGGATAATCCTCACCCATCTAACAGCACTTCAAAATCACCTAGTCTTCCAATGGATACCAGCTCACTGTGGACTTAGTGGTAATGAGAAAGCTGATTTTCTTGCAAAAAAGGGTACCAGCGGTGTGAAAAATCTATAGTTAATCTACCATTTTATGCAGCTAAAAGATTAGTCAGCTCTGAATTCAAAAAAATTATTGCAAAATATTACATACTATGAAAAATCAAAGAATAAAAGACGGGAACTACCAAACATTCAAACAGTAATTCCTGAGTACCCTCGAAAAACAGCAGTTACAACCTTCAGGTTGATTACAGGACATGATTGTCTGGCAAAACATTTAAACAGAATTGGGATATATTCTTCACCACTCTGTCCTCTATGTGATCTGCAAGAGGAAATGGATTGAGACCACCTTCAAATATGCCCGGCCACTTCTAGTGCCCCATCCATCAGTGAAAAATATTGGAGAGCAAGGTGTTTATTATTGTTATTGATATTCTTAGTGTTAGTGTTAGTGTTAGTGTTATTGTTATTATTGTTATTATTGTTATTCTTATTATTACTATTATTACTATTTTCATTATTTTCACTATTTTCACTATTTTCACTGTTTTCATCATTTTCATCATTTTCATCATGTTCATCATCTTCATCTTCATCATCTTCACCATCTTCATCATCATCATCATCCTCATCATCATCATCATCATCATTCATTATCCATCATTATCCATCATTATCATTATCATTATTATTATTCTAATTCTTATTCTTATTCTTATTCTTATTCTTATTCTTATTCTTATTATTATTATTATTATTATTATTATTATTATTATTATTATTATTATTATTATTATTATTATTATTATTATTATTATTATTATTATTATTATTATTCGTAGTAGTAGTAGCAGCAGCGGCAGCGGCAGCGGCAGCGGTAGCGGTAGCAGTAGCAGTAGCAGTAGCAGTAGCAGTAGTAGTATCATCATCATGATCATCATCACCACCACCACCACCACCACCACCACAACCACCACCACCACCACCACCACCACCACCACCACCACCACCACCACCACCACCACCACCACCACCACCACCACCACCACCACCACCACGACCACCACCACCACCACCACCACCATCATCATCATCATCATCATCATTATATCAATATGGTCTATTATATGTTTAATTCGGTTAACAGTGTTAGCAAATGTTTTCCATTTTGGTATTTGATATCAGTCAAAGTATGATTATCTTGTTTTATAGGCAATGGTTAACTGGCCAAACAACTAACTGATACAAACTAAGAGAGAAAATCCAGGGGCTGTATAGTTGTCCTATTTTAGGATTGTCATAAAGACACAAGCTGCTTATAAATATATAAAGAACTTTAAACACGAATAAGAAAGTTTAAAAAACGCACAATGTAATGCTATTTGAAGCGTAAAGAATCACAGGATTTAAACAAACTAGACTTCAGTGCTCCTGTTTGATTAATAAAATGTTAAGTAAAAAAGGAAATACATTATACAAACAAATATATTACACAAACTTGAACATTATCATTACCTATGCGTGCCTTGAAATTATTTCATACAACCTTCATCGGGTTAAGATGCAAGTTGCTTGGAATAAATATTTTATCAATAAGAGTTATTATGAAAATAGTTATGAATATCAATGAGTGAGCAGGCATTTTATTTCTTATTTCACAAAACATCTCTAAGACATGATACGAACATATGAGGATCATGCAGCCAGACACACACACACACACACACACACACACACACACACACACACACACACACACACACACACACACACACACACACACACACACACACACACACACACACACACACACACAAACACACACACACACACACAAACACAAAAAAAAAAAAAAAACCGACTGAGCCTGGGACTCAAAGCCTGAATCTTCAGCTTACTATTCCATCTCATGACTTTTTCTACTTACTATATAATTCATTTGCATAAATACTCTACAAATTATTCACAACTCAATCATGTAAGGATACCAGTGTTTGTAAGACTCATGTTGGCAGCTCTGCATTGTCAGTGAGATAACTAGCAGTGTAAACAAAAGAGATAGGAAACAGAGACACTTGATTATTTCCATCCAAGTAAAACATCTTCACCAAATATTATACGCCCATTACTTTGCACAAAAATCAGTTTTACTTTCTCTACTGGTAAGTAGGGGAAGTATTATATTCCACCCAAAAATTCGATGTCGAGATTTCACCGGAAATATGTTTTGAGGCCGCCGGAATAAAAAAAAAAAGCATTTTTAGAAAAAGGTCCGTGTGTTTGTGTGTCTGTGTGTCAGTCTGTGGACAGCATAACTCAAAAACGAAAAGTCGGTTAAAAACCAAAGTTGGTATTTAAGGGACACTGGGAGTGAAATTTTGGTCAAAATTGTCAAAAAGTCGAAAAAAATGTTTTTACCTTAAAATGTTCCTGGAACACCTGTGGATTTGGATCAGCTAACATTTTTCATATCCCCCGCTCCATGTGGTCATTATGGGCCTTTCAAACAGTGCTCTTCCCATAACATACAGAGCATGTTTCTATATAAAAGCCTGTTTTTCTCAAAACTACATTTCTGCATATTCCAAAAGAAGGTCGCGTCTGAGTTTTGCTTCAGATTCAATGAAAATTTCCAAAAGTATTCATAAATAGCAGCTAAACAAAACTATGATTCAATATTGATGTTATCATTAACATGAATTCCAAAAATATTTTTTTGTTTGTATGAAAAAAATCAATAATTTTTAAGATTAAATTTTCTTTGTTATTAAAAAATATGTACAGTATAATCAGCAAACGTATTTGAAATATCTCTTCATACAATTGTTACCCATGTTTTAGGGTATCAGTTCTGCCAATATAAATGAATTTTGAAAAGTCAATAGACGCGAGCTACATTTTGAAAATGTGCCTATTTAATTCATAAAATAATTTATATATCATAAACGAATTATCCAATTTTAATGAAATTTGGTGTACCTCCTACTCTCATATAAATACAAACACAGTAAACATTTCAGAAAAATCTATCAAGAATTGTGGAACTTTCAAATTTCACTCCCAGTGTCCCTTAAGTTTAATGTCTTTCAAGGATGCGACACGAAGATTTTGAAGCAAATAGCCCCACCCTAAACTACCCTTTTCATGGAATATTTTTCAGAAATTTTGATTTTCTTGAAAATGGCTCTAACGATTTTGATTAAAATATCATATGTTTGACATATTTTGGTGACAAATGAAATTTATATCTTGAATTTTCTGGCTATAGCCCCTGTAGTCATATTTACTCTGGACGACTTTTGCATAACTGGTAAACCGTTAGAGATAGACCAAATATACAAAAAATGTAGATCTTGCTAAAATACACAATTTATGTCTGAATAAATTTTCTTGTAGGGTGAACCATTTCGAAGATATTCCTTGTTATGTGTGTGAGTTTCGGAAAACTTGGAACTTTTGCGAAATGGATCATGGTTGTTCATTTTTTTATATGTTAAGTGTACAAAGAGAACAGAATCTCAAAGCTTTAAAAGATTTGACTATCGCACAAAGTCTACTGTATTATAACATCCCCCTTGCACCTACAAGAAAATAAGCAATAAGATAAGTTGTACAAATGTTTATCTTAACTAACACGAAGAAGATATAGGAATAAGAGTTTGTGAGAATGGTTAGTACAAGAGTAGAGAAAGTCATGTGAGTGCAACACAACAGATTTTTTAAATATAAATTTCTTATAATATCCAGCAGTTTTGAGTACTATTGCACCTCGTCTAGGGGAAAGTTTTTGTACCACCATAATAGTTATTTATGATGCAAGGGTTAAAAGGAAGGTTTTATTTGTGTGGCATCAATGTTGGCAACATGACTTTTACAAAACCATAATATTAATTTTTTGGGTAACAATTATAAATTGTAATTATAATTTCACTCTCTCTGCTGCTTGTAAAATTTCAACTGCATATGCAGTGCATATTCAAATCCAAATGACCCGCAGTTTAAAACAAGCATTCCGTAAGTCAGATTCACGGCCTATTGGAATGAGGCGATGGTCATATTCCACAGGAAAACAAAGTTGGCATTATCGGCGTGTTAAAAGCTTTTGAGCACTGAGCGAAAGAATTGTCTACATTTAACACAGCCGTGAACCACTAAAAGGCCCACTTTTACTATCAACTGTCTAAAAAATATTTTAAATGGTGAAAACTGGCATTAAAAATTGCAACCACTTTGGAATTTAAAAGCCTTCGAACACTTACTAAAGGTTTTTTCTTTGCAACAAATGACTTTATACTACCGATTACAAGGATAACAATTCTCAAAAAAGCTCCAGAAAACCTACCTTCTTACACCATGTTGATTCACAAAAGGGCATTATAGTGACAGATAAAAATTTTCGAAGTCAAGTAGTTGCTGTGGAGTATGAAATACAGAAGTGAATTATATTAAACATTGGTACTTCCCGTTATGTTGTTTTGCATTGCCTAGAAACTGAACTCGGTAAGTGTAGGTCGTTTGTACCTGGCCAAGTTGTTTCGCGTACACGGCATGGGCGTCGCGAAGGGGGGGCAAGGGAGGGCCGCGGCCCCCCCTCGGAAATTAATGAACTTAATGTGCTGACTATTAAACTATTATTTTAATTTTTATGTAAAGAACAATTTCTATTTAGCGCAAATTTATACGGTTATCCGCAACAAATACTATAACTTTTGACAACAAAATAATGAATCAATGTTATCTGATTGCAAAATTCTAACATTTGCCCCCCCCCCCCCCCCCCCCTGGAAAAAAGTCTGCCGACGTTCATGGTATATGGCCAGGTACAAACGGCCTACACTTACCTAAAACTGATATTTTAGCAATATGAGAACATATATCCATCAGGTTTTTCTGGTTCTCTCACTCTTTTTCAAGAGACAAGAGGCACTGCTTAAAATTTTCTCCTTATTTAAATAAGTTGGCAAAGTGTTTGGTGGTGTCTTGTATTCTTTCACGATTTCAGATATTTTCTTCAAACCCTTCTTGAATGATGATGACATTTTACACAAAAGTTAGTCTTGTCTGGACATGCTGTTTACTAATAGACATAGTTGCAACACACTGAGCAGTAGGAAGCTCAAGGCACACATGTTTTAAACAAGGGGATGTGGGAGCAGGTCAAGGACGACAGCAAGGAAAGCTATTCCACATCCCAAACTATATTCCAACTCCATTCCATCAAAACAAACAACCCTGGAGTGATGACCTCTTTTGCAGGAGCACATGAAGTTATATTAACTTTCCATGTTTAGATTCATTTTCAACTGGAATTTCTGAACAAAAACTTCAAATTAAGAAAAATAAAATTTGAAGTACATGTGATTATTTTACATTGCTATAATCTACTCAGGGTTCTCCATCTAGGGGATATGTGAATGGCGACCACAAGGTACCCAAGTAGAGCAGAACATTACTTCCATTTATTGGTGTTTTGTTCCTCACTGTAACTTTTCTATCTGACCTTACCTTGGTCATCTCTTGTTCTCTTCCAACCCCGAAGCTATTAGGGTTCCCGAGGGCTAGGGAGTCTTTATTTTTCCAATCTCTCCATTTCTCTAATTTCTCTATAAAATATTAACCCTTAACATGCTGACCTGTCATGGAATGTAATGCGTCCTCTGATTGGTAATCAGAGGATATGGTCGGTGAATTTATTTTGATAATTCTCCCGGTCAGGTCGGTGAGACCTGTAAACCAATGACAGGTGTGGTCCTCCAGACATTCTGGGAATTATGAGAGAGCGATGTGACTGCCAAAACATAAAAATATGGTGCTCTCTAAAAAGCGGTTACTATACTGCTATTGCTCTATCAATATATTAAATATTGGAGAGCAAGATGATTAATGACTTCATTGTCAGAAATCCAGCATTAGCTAACAACAACAGATTATTTGGTTATAACACCAACCCAGTCATTTGGATCATAAATGTTTCTGCTTGCTCAAGCACGTTGGTCTATTCATCCAAAATCATGGTCACAAGGTAGTCTGATATGACTAACTTGGGGGGACCAGTGAATTACTGATTTGAATCTCCTGCATTCTACTAGTGCCTTCTCCAGGACTATCATTGTCCATTTTTGTTCTGTCCTTTACAGTTACGACTTATTATGTGAAGATGTCCAGTTTTGGGATTAGGTGTCTCCAAGTATTTTAATAAGCAGCTTCCCACTTCATCCGCTCCTCTCCTTGCCTGGTTCTTACTCCAGAGAAACATGGGCTTCTGCATTCTGCTTTAAGCTGCCTCTGAAGATTTCTTGTTCATCCCAAGTGATCTAGATTTTTGTGTCATGAAAAAATTGGAACAGAGATAATCATAAGTCACATATAACGTACCATACTAACTTAAATATTTTAATACTTACAATAATATATTATGCATAAAATAATCGATGTAGTTGAAGTCAATTTTTATTTACTGTATAATTCATGTTATTGGTAATAAAAAGCACTATTTCTGATTTCCCAAGAGAAAATCTATGGTGGGTAATGAGGTCAGTTCACTATTTAGAAATATTTACTTCTCTTACCCATTCAGTTTCCGAGTCTAATCTGCTTTCAGAGTTAAAGTAGAATCCATTAGAAGTTAAGTCACTTTCATCTTCATCACTTCCTATAGATATTTCTGCAACATTATCATTCTTTACAGGTGAAAATAAAGTTTTTTTCTTTTTTCACTGAAACATAATGTGTGACTTGTGATTATATCTCAGGAAAAATATGAAGTCAAAATTGAAGGAGAGAACAACACTTCCTTATAATTCTAAATACAACTGTCAGTTATGACCGTAGAACATCCATTGGTGGAGTGTAGAATTTTAGCAGTGTTGATTTGTCTTGAAGTGTGGGTTGTGACTATCTCTGACTCAATGCTTCATCTGGAAAGCAGTATGCAAAGCTCATTTTTGGATAAAGATGCAACCACTTTAATTCTTCCTCTCTAGTGTTCTCTCTGATTTCACCATTTGTTTTGTGTGTATTCTGCTATAGTATATTTTAACAAAGGATTTTCTTACACACATAGTTATTGTACCAGAGATGATGTATTTGGCTCTATCAACACAACTTTCAAAAGAATAAGTTAAGAGTTGTTCACCATGTGATGGCTTTAAAATTCCATTCTCTTTGCATGGTCAGGACATAAAAATTAATAATGACGTCCTAATAGAGACAAGTATACCAAGTACTTGAGCATTCAAACCAGTAACAACAAATATGTCAAAAATGCTTATCTCCACAAAAAAAAAAAAAAAAAAAAAAAAATTCACATAAATTGTGTACTTTAAGGAGATCTTCACTTTTTCTATAGATGGAGCAGGGGCTGGAGTCACATGTCACCTCTTTTCCTATTACAAATCTTTAAGTTATGGAACAACAAACTTTGATGAAGAAATTGAAGCAATTCGAATGGCCCTACAAAATCTTTTGCATAGAATTTCACATCTTCATCAAGCAGTTATTCTCTCAGATTCCAGGCGACAATTATAGCAATTACTTCCAAGTTGTCACCAAAAGGAGGGAGGGAGAGACACACTAATGCTCAGGAATTGATGATGAAGTCAACGTCCTTCTAGCTTCCCAATATTTGGTGACAATGTCGGGATACATGTTCAAAGCTTGGCATGATTGTAGATGTTCTATATTCATAATTTCTTCTCTGGTACACAGTAGGCAGTTTGGTGAGGTTGAAAGGCCAATTCTACAGAGATGGTTATTTAGACAATCATGTCCAGTTATGAGACAAAAGTTGACAACAGCTGATATTCTTGGTAATTTTGGAATTATTTTAGGATTTGGGCAGTTTGTAACCACTTTGAATTTTTATTTATTTGTGTCATTTTATTTATATAGCTTTTATCTATTTTTCTTTTGACATTGCATTTGATTCATAAGGAAATTTTATAATAGCTTTTGTTTAATTTGGGTCCCATTCTTTGCCAAAAATCTGCTTTTTCATTAGTATCCACTCCCCAATAAGATGGTATCCATTCTAATACAACTTTTTTCCTCAGTTTACCTATTTGTTGAATCATCTTTTGGAATTTTTTATATTTTTCATTTTAAGGGCTCTTACTATTACCTGTATAGCAGCCTGTGAGTCTGAAAGGATAACCATATTTTTGCATTGAGTCTTAGTCTTTGTTAATCAGACCTTGTATATCTTGATCTGCTGTCAATAGCTTGTTTCTTTTATTAATTGCCATTGTTTGTTCATGGTGACGCTTTTCCTAAAATAAGCTTTTGTAGGTTATCCCTATAGTTAATATGACCAAAATAATGGTCAAAATATGATGTGAACTTTACTTTTCAAGAAGTGAGCTTTCTCCTAGAAATTATGAAGTAATATAAGCATGTAGGAAATGCAAACAATTGTAAAAATTTCTATAGGATAAGAAAAATCAAACTTGGGGAGAAATTGTGACTGAGTGGATTAGAATGATGTGAAATATGTAAGCATGTTATAGATTTTGAGACATTGGAAAAGTCTAACTGCAATAAGAACGCTTACACTTGCATATAACCTCAATCTACAAGAGATGAGCTTTGTTACTGAAATGTTGTTAGCTAATGCTGGATTTCTGACAATGAAGCCATTAATCCTCTTGGTCTTCAATGTTTTTCACCGATGGATGGAGTGCTAGAAGTGGCCGGGCATATTTAAAGGTGGTGGTCTCGTAAACCACAAAGGCAGTCTCACATCAGATACAGTTACCCCAATGGCAACTTACTATCATAAGTACTTTATGTCCCAGGATTAAATAACCTTTAGATGGTAATTATTATTTATTTATGCCAACAAACTTAAGCAAACAAGCCGTATGTGGGTAATGTTTGAGAGGTAGAATCGGAACTGAAAAATTCAGTGCCACAGTTGGGATTTGTTCTTTGTTAATTTCTGCATGGTTTTCACGTTCTTTATAGTCTCCTTTTTCACCACCCGCTTCCTGGTGGCAGTAGTTAGTTTGGAATTGCATATAAGCAAATTTTAGATGGCATTTGTCATAAAAGAATCAACACTCTGTGGATCTGAAGAAGCCAGGAATACATTTGCTGGAATTTCTCCCAATTTCATTATCCTAGCTTGTGACTAGAGCTGGTTCATGTCGTGGTCAGCTACTATAATTTCTGCTATGGAGAGCCTAATATGCATACTGGGATCTAATGTGACATCTCCTGAAATGAGAACAAGAAGGTTAAAAGAACTGAATCTTCTTTCTTGTTCCTAAGTTCCAGGAAAGCTTCCATATTCACATAACTCATTTATTTAAATATGAAAAACTGAAGCTATTAACAGTGAAGCAAATCAATTCTGCAATTATAATGAATATCATAAGAGACTATAAGCTTCATTTATCTTAATATTATCTGCAAGTTCTGGAAATTAAAAGCAGACTGTAGTTTCGCAATAGTTCTGTTGTATCATTGGTGCCCCTCATGTTTATTCTGGTCACTGTCATAACAAATGCTAAATAATTTAATATTTCACTAAAAACAAAATGTTATTAATTGAATCAGTCTGTGATATTTCAAAATTCATTAAGCGGTCCTTTTCAAAATGAATATCTTTTTCCAATCCATCAAATCTGTGGGTCCATTTAATTGTTTTGATAATTTTCTCTGGGTTCTCCAGTTTCTCCTGCCACTCATTCCACCGATTGCTCCATAATCACCTTTTCATTCATCAATTTTGCCTGCATTTCCTATCATCCTCTTCCTCACTCTCATACCTGGTGCTTGGCTGACCACCTGCTTCCAGGTCTTCACTCTGTCCGGTCCATAGGTTCCTGTGTCCCCCGACAGGTGTCTGACCCTAGGCACTGGATTGTGAGTCCTACGGGGTGTACGTCCTACATAATCAGATAAAGAAGATAATTTAACCTCTGGATTTATTTCATGATTAAATGACCAAAAATAATCTGCCATAACTGATTTATCAATCTCTTTATATTTAATATTTCTAAAATGTTTCTTCATTCTGGTTTCCAAATGATGTTTGGTTTTACCAATATAAACCCTGTCAAAATCCAAACAGCTAAATTGATAAATACCAGATATTTTATCATTTGGAATTATATCCTTTTTAGAAAAATCCCACAAATTTTTATATTGTTTATTTTGAGGAACCAAAGTTATATTATGTTCTCTAAAAAATTGTATACATTTTTTATTGGCCCAAGAATGGTAAGGTGTAAGGTGCACAAAAATTTTTGATATTTTAGGAAACAGTTTAATTCTGTTGAATGTAATCCTATCTTTTATTTTCTTGAGGGTTGAAACTTCAACAGCTTTTTGATATTTAAATTTCTCCAACTTTTTATGCATGAAATCAGTATTAAAACCATTAATTACCAGAGTGTTGATAATGTGCTTGTATTCTGTGTTAAATTCAGAGTTTATTTAAACTTTATTATTCTTGTTCTGGTTTCCATACTCAGTCATTGTGAACTAGCTTTTAGGGAGAAAGACAGAAACTAGTCACTGAGTTACATGAAGTTGTAACACATACTTGTGCACCCCCAAACTATGGAACTGGCTATGGGCCTGAGTTCTGATATGAGGATAAAATATATAGTATTAGGTCTGATGGAAAACTTAGATTTATATTTCATGTATATTGTTTCTCTATTTGTTCCTGTAGGAGGAGGAGATGTAGAATTCTGGTTCATACACCAAGGACCTGCTTATAAACCCCAAGAATATTCTAACACATTTTATGGTAAATATATATGTATATCTCTGTAAAACTAGTTGGTGAAAAAGTGTAAATAAGGTAATATTCAGGGAGCATTTAAGAGTCTACTTATATTCCTTTTTTCTTTCTAACTTCCAACACCCCCCCCCCTCTCTCTCTCTCTGTATTGTCAGTGAAAAAGCAGATATTGCAGCTTTCTCACAGTATAAAGTAAATTCGTTTCTCATAATATAGATGTTTTCAGAATAACATCTTAATTACACATTTTCATTACTTGCAGGGAGGGAGTAAATGATCATTTTATTAAGTTCTCACCATATTTGTGCTTTCCCCATTGTAAAATAGTTATAGAATTCCATGTCATCGAGGAATTTTGAGTTACCCTTCTGAACTTTTTATATAGGTAAACAAGATAAAGTAGAGAAATATATAAATAAACATATATATTATATAATATGGCTGTGAGCTTAAGTTGAAAACTGTGGAGAAGATAAATTGCTAGTGTTGAATGCAGAAACTAGAAAGTGCCTTTTGTATTTTGTTCGCAGCAATTTACTTGTCGCTTCGAATGAAATAAATCTGTTGACTGAGAGGACAGAAAAATAGTACATGTGTGCATGCTTGCATGATTGTGATAAACTGCGTGACATTTCCCCACTAGTTGGCAATTGTGTTTCCATTTTAATGTTAAGTTAAAGCATTGTTGTGATAAAAGTGAAAAAAATTACATTATGAGGTTGTGCTTCCAAAAATGCTGAGAGAATGCGATGTTGAATGTGTATGTTACTCTCTTAACTCGGAAATACTCAAACTGCAAATCAGCAATGCTTGAAAGCAAAACAGTGACTTAAGTTTGCAACAAAGTGAGTGGCACTTCCAGGCATATCTTTGCCCCACCGATTTGCCTGATCGCGAGAACTTTTCTGGGGGTAGCCAATAAGTGTGATCTCTCCCTCAGATCCTAAACCCAATAAATGTGTGATAATACCTTTAGATAAATTCTAGCTGTATCTTAAAGAGTAAATATAATGGGAAAAATGTAAAATTTAAAGTTAAGGCATTGTGCAACTTTAAATTTAATGTATGCATATACAATAGTTCATATTGCTATTGTGTAAATTATCATATAAATAAATGAAACTATATAACATTACAAATTTGGCATGAATATTATCTGTAGAGAGTACAAAAACGTGCAATAACAAGTTAATACAATGTGTACTCTTCCTCTTTTTTATTGTTATTTTTTTTCTTGCATATTGGCATTAAAGGAAAGCTAATGGAACGTTTTAGAGGGAAAAAAAGTTATACAATGTACCATCAGTTTAGAATTTATGGTTACATAGAAAGTGATGGGCAATTGCCCTAATGATTTGTGAAAATAGTATAGGATTGGTTATTAAAGAGCAATGTGCAGAGATGTGTACGATATCATTAGGTTGTAGTCCAAAGTTTGTATTTGTTCAAAACAAAATAAAATTACAAATCTCAATTCTGCTGTTACATAGGAAAATCAACATTTACCAATGTTCTGAAGTTGTGAATTTGCTTTATTTAACAATTTATCAGTTGAGATTAAAGCATTGGGTTATCAGCATAGTAAACTATTAATGCTACACAGTACATAAGCAGCCCATTAATTCCTGAGCAGCCATCTTAGGCTGCTATGATGCGAGCATAAACTAGTTTAGCTGTAATTTGCTTTTGTGATTTGATCTAATGCAAGTGTGAGAGAAAATTTGTCTTGATTTATTTAAGAATTGAGAGCTCACTATTCTCCAGTTCTCTATTTTCCTCATCGAGCATATTATTCCACTTGAAGACCACAGGAAGAAGAGGCAAAATTGAGATAATAGTAAAAAGAATTAACCCTCTGTGTTTGCTAAGGGTCTGGGAGACCTGTATGTTTATTTAAGCATTCTAGATGCACCTATGCACCCGCCTGACTAGGACATCTTTACGAAGGTTGTCTGTAAAATAAGGTTCCCAAGGATCTGCACGAGGAACATTGTTATAGGAGATCCGGCAACACTGGCATGCAGCTTGGTTCTCCCTCTCCCAGTCCCCCAGCCTGCTAGCTGTATGCGACGCTCAGTCTTGACTTGGCAGCTGTTAGAAACGGTGGTTCCACTCCCTACTCCCTCCAGGTGCAAATTACATTTTGTGATGCGCTTTTTGTGTGCAAAAAGCCTGCACAGTTGGACACTCATTCCCAACTGTGTGAAGTGTATGGAGAGCAGTGTATGAGCATACAACACATGCCCAAATGGTGCAGAGAATTCAAAGACGGATGTACAGACAATCAGCGTTCTGGACGCCCATCAGTTTTGGACGAAACAATTGTGAAAGTGGAAGAAGCAATGCTGAAAGATTGAAGGGTGATGGTTCAGGAAATCTGTGCGATGGTCCCTGATGTCAGCAAGACCTACATTCACAAAATTTTGACAGATAATTTAGGATATACCAAGGTGGGTCCTTACGAAAGATCACAGACGAAAACATGTTAAAGTGGGCCGCAAATTTCTTCAGGCCTATGACCAATCTCAACAAATATGGATGGGATACTGTCAAACACCCTCCTTACAGCTTAGACCTAGCCCCAAATGACTACTGTCTCTTCTCTGACTTGCAGAAACACCTGGGTGGAATGCATTTCAGACCTGGAGAGTAACTGAAAGAAACTGTTTTAAACTACTTTCGCTTTGTGGTGGGAGTGTTCTACGATGCAGGCATATAAAAGATGGTACACCACATGCAAAACTGCTTTGATCAGGACAGCGATTATGTCAAAAAATGGGAAAAAGTCTAAGCTTTCCGAAAATGTATTATTCAATGTCAATATGTTTTTCATTGTGAAAAAAAATTGGGAACCATATTTTACGGACAACCCTCGTATATTACACCTTACTTGACTGACATGTTTTTTCCTCGTGCAATACTGTTTTGTCATTCCAAGTGGTATGTTAAAACTTCTCACAAACAGGGGTTAAAGGTATGATCTACAAAATCCCAAGGATTTGGAAGAAGTGCATCATCCACCTTGTGATGATGGTGCCTTACACATGTGCGACAATTAGATGATTCCAATTCTGAAAATAAACTGAAAATGAGATCTTTAGATTCAGAAACTGATCATAAAGAAGAGGATGAAAGCAACCTATGTCACGTGTATTTTGTAGGTAACAACATAGGGGGATATGTGAATGGCAACCACAAGGTACCTAAGCTGAGCAGAACATTACTTTCACTTACTGGTGTTTTGCTCCTCACTGTAACTTTTCTATCTGATCTTACCTTGGTCATCTCTTGTTCTCTTCTGACCCTGATGCTATTAGGGTTCCTGAGGGCTAGGGAGTCTTTATTTTTCCAACCTCTCCATTTCTCTAATTTCTCTATAAAACCTTAACCCCTAACATGCTGACCTGTCACAGCATGTAATACGTCCTCTGATTGGTAATCAGAGGATATGGTCGGTGAATTTATTTTGATAACTCTCCCGGTCAGGTCAGTGAGACCCGTAAACCAACGACAGGTGTGGTGCTCCAGACATTCTGGGGATTGTGAGAGAGCGATGTGACCGTCAAAACATAAAAATATGGTGCTCTCTAAAAAGCGATTACATTTACTGCTAAGTCCCTTCAACATATTTGAGAGCAAGAGGATTAATGACTTCATTGTCAGAAATCCAGCATTAGCTAACAACAACATTTATGACCGTTTTAAACAATTCTATTTTTCACAATTGATAAAATAGTAATACATTTTCATTACTCAACTAATCCTTACCAGCATAAAAAATAAATTACATTTGCAATAAATATTTACATAAATGATTTCCTTTAGGGGTCTAACCATATATTCTGTCTCAATATTGTTAGCCTTTTGTACTGCTTTTGTTGTGGAGTTTTGCTTTTAAAAACCATTTGCCATTCTGATATAATATTTAGTTTATTTACAAAGTTCTCTAGTTGTTTTAGATATAAGCCTTCCATCAATTTTGAGAAGGTGGAGCACAGGGTAATTGGCCTATAACTTCCTACTTCTTCCTTATTTTTCTTTTGTTTATAAATTTGTCTGACAACTACATTTTTTAATGAATTTGGAAAATTTCCTTGCATTAGCGATGTGTTTGTAATGTGTGTTAGAATTTCAGCAATTTCATATGGTGCTGTTTTTATTGGAGTGTTGCTTCAATTTTGAGCGATGTGGCTCTTATTTCCCTCAGGGCGTGGTAACGGATGGAATGAAAAATCACACGATATTTCTTCACCACAATGTATTATTTTATTAACACTTTTTCTCTATTTTACATTTAGTACTTTCTTCAGGCACATGTGGTTGAGTGTACTTGGCAAGAAAGTTTTTAAATGTCAGATTATTAATTTTGAACAAGGGAATGTCAGCAGCTAAAATGCTTGGCACAAGTCACAGGAAAATTCAGTAACCCTGCTACCCAAATACTCTACTAGCTGTTTATGAACAGGTTCTTTGTTTGCGAGGTTTCTGATTAAATTCTCCTTATGTTTTGCTGTGTTTATGTGCTGAACTACTTTAATTTTTTTCTCACACACTCCACAAAACAGTACCCTATTATCTGTAGATATTAAATCACCCAAAAAACTCTTTCCATAAATTAATTAATCTAGCACTCGAAGTTGGTTTTATTTCCGCATTTGAAGAGCTTTTTAACATTTTATACGCCTAATTTTATTTGGTGGGAACCAGTTCACAACACTGTTATGTTTGAAGACCACGACACAGCTACTGGTGGGCAGGCAAGCGTTGCTATAATTGTGCTGCTCAAAACGTTGACCTGCACTTTATCTTTGTTGACTCAGGGGTCTCCGTCTAGGGGATATGTGAATAGCGACCACAAGGTACCAACATTACTTCCACTTACTGGTGTTTTGCTCCTCACTGTAACTTTTCTATCTGACCTTACCTTGGTCAACTCTTGTTCTCTTCCGACCCCGATGCTATTAGGGTTCCTGAGGGCTAGGGAGTCTTTATTTTTCCAACCTCTCTATTTCTCTAATTTCTCTATAAAACCTTAACCCCTAACATGCTGACCTGTCATGGCATGTATACGTCCTCTGATTGGTAATCAGAGGATATGGTCGGTGAATTTATTTTGATAATTCTCCCGGTCAGGTCGGTGAGACCCGTAAACCAACGACAGGTGTGGTCCTCCAGACATTCTGGGGGATGTGAGAGAGTGATGTGACCGCCAAAACATAAAAATATGGTGCTCTCTAAAAAGCGGTTACATTTATTGCTAAGTCTCTTCAATATTTATGCAATATGACTCGAGGGGTAAAATGTTCCGGAGTTAAAATAGTCCCCCATTCGGATCCCCGGGCGGGGACTACTTCTCGAGAACCAAGACATTATATTAATAGAAGATCTAACATCACACTTCTACAATGGAATGCGGGTGGTCTCACACAAACAAAAAGAGTAGAACTGAATAAAATTGTATTTGACTATAATATCGATATATTTTTCATACAGGAAGCAAATCTAACAAATGACCAACTTAAATACTTCAATTTTACTGGTTTTCTACTACACCTACTACCCAAAAATAGACAGATAAGCAGTGGAATATTAGTTGGAGTCAAAAAGGATATTAAATCCTCCTTTGAAATTGTTAAAGAAATGGATAACACAGATAAAAGTGAATTAATAAAGCTAAATTTTTGGGATAACAAAACACATCTACATTGATATAGTATTTACAATCTTCCCAGGAATGAACCAGATCTCTCTCTTATTGACCAATTAAATAAAACAATCGTAATTGGGGATTTCAATGCTCATTCCAAAAGATGGGGTTATGAAAAAGTGGATTCTACAGGGAAGATAGTGAAAGAATTTTTGAGTACCACAACTTTTGAACTGATTTATAGTAAAGAAGATCCCACAACCTTCATACATTACTCTGGAGCAGGCAGTAACCTAGACCTCTTGTTAGCTACAGCAGATATTGTTTCAAAAATTAAAAAACAAGTTATAGAAGATCCAAGTTCTGGTCACAGAGCAGTAATTGCTGATATAAAACTAGACAATAAAAATAACAGTCAATGTCACACGAATCTGTATTGGAACTTCAAAAAAGCAGATTGGATCAAATATAAAACTGAACTGGAACATAAATTTAAAGAACAAACAAACTCACAGCTACATGACCAACCAGATCATTTGAACAAAAATTTCTGTAAAGTCATCCTAGAAACCGCAAAAAAACATATTCCTCGGGGAAGAATTAAAAATTGCAAACCCTTTTGGAACCCCCAGTTAGAAGAACTGAAAAAGCAAAGGGATATAGCTAGAAATACAGCTGAACAAACAAAAAACATATCGGATACACAAATATGGCAGAAGAAATGTGCCTCACTAAAACAAGAAATTAATACTGCTAAAAAGAATTACTTTAATAATTTCTTAGAAAAAATGGATTATAGGACAGATGGTAACAAAGCTCATAAGTTCATAAAAAATGTCAAGGATAGGAAAGAAAACAACAGCACACCTATCATAAACAACAATAAAATATTAACAAATGATGCAAAACATCAATACATTCAATAAATATTATGCTAATTCACATAAAGTAACAAGAAATAATAAAAAGGAACGTAAAGAATTTAAGAAAGATTTGAAACAAGAAAGAGAATGTGATCCTAACACTAAATACAATATCTTTCTTCAAAATTTTAATATCCAAGAATTGAACATTGCAATTAATAATATAAAAAACAAAAAGTCTCCTGGGCCTGATCACATACATCCAGAGTTCATAAAAAAAAAACCTTGGAAAAACAGCAAAACAACAACTACTGAAACTCTACAATCTATCCTGGAAAACCACTGTACCTGCTGAATGGCCAGTCGCGCAGCAGCGTGTGTAGGGAGAGGTCGTGTTTTGGCAAGAGCTTTGTTCGCTTGTTTCGACCTTCACCTTACGTGACTTTGCACCAGCTATAACTTGCTGGTTTTCATTACACATTTTTGTATGTTAAATAAGTGTGATTTTCTAGTAAAGTAAAAAATGTATATAGAACGAAAGAACACATTAGCACTGACGTTTGTGGATCGTGATGTTCCGAAACCGTCTCCATACGAACTACATGAATGGATTCACTATATATTTCGATTTGAAGAAGAGGAGCTGGAAATGATACAGATAAACAACTACACCCGGCAAATATACATGCAGTGTAAGGAAGCGATGCGAGTCAAAAGGGCCATAGAGGACACTAACGGTGAGTCAATTTTTACCTATAGTAATGGACGAAGAAGTAAAGTCACCATAACAACAGCAGGTCTAGGGTTTCATATTGTTAAATTATACCATTTACCCAAGGATTTAAACCAAGAAATTGTACGACAACATCTAGGAAACTAAGGCACAGTACTAGTACTATCCATGGATACTTGGGGGCCCACGCTTCGATACAAAATCAGTAACGGAGTACGCACTGCAAAGATAGATTTAAAAAGCATATTCCCTCATATATAGATATTGCCGGATATAAAAGCTTTATAAGCTATGAAGGTCAACCAATTACATGTGCGGTGTGTAGTGAAACAGGACATTTACGAAACAACTGTCCCAGACGGAGGGTAATCACGCAGACACCACGTCTAACAGACCTGCCCACATGGTCTAAACTAGTACAGGGAGACTTTCCCATTAGACGGGTACCGGTGGATTTGCCACAAGACACAGTTATGACCTCGGCAGAAATGACGACTACTGATAAAGAACAAGTAACTGCAGCTCAGTTTTCAGGAAAAGATACTGTGGTAGAAACACAGAGGGAAACTGTAATCAATCCTGAACAGGCTGAAAATTTACTGATTGATGATGATGATGCACAAAGTGATGCCCCGATAACGAACTTTACCAGTATTCCAATGGCAGAGGAACCCTCCGAGGTGACACCAGAAACTTCAAATCTAACCTCAGAAACATGCGCAGACTCTCCAATAACGACAGATATGGAAGTAGTGCCCACAATTTCCGATAACATTAGAAGCCGCGACCCCCGCGTGAAAAAGAGACGTACGGAGAGTAGCAAGGGTAACCGAAAGAAAGAGAAAACTGAAGAATCATTCGAAAATGACCCGGGTACTCCCATACCGCTATCATAATGCCTGATGTTTCTTTTTGGCTGTTCCTATTCTACCTCATCTACTTAATTTGCATGACTTATACCCGTATTTATGCCACCTTAAATGTCAATGGTATACGCAGTACTGCTAAACAACAACTTCTCAATAATTTCATTTTCAGCCGTGATATTGACATCCTACTCCTGCAAGAGGTGAACACCGATAATTTAAACTTCCTTGGTCCTCAGTATAACTACATTTGCAATGTAGGCATTGACAATAGGGGCACAGCAATAATATACAGATCGACTTTGAGAATTACCCATCATGAGGAACATCCTAGTGGATGCATTTTAGCTATGGTAATAGACAATGACATCTTAGTGGTGAATGTGTACTTACCATCTGGCTCCAATAAACGACGAGACCGTGAATCTCTCATTGCAGATGATATGCCATATTTCTTTCGTCACAGCTATAATTACTTGTTGCTGGGTGGTGACTTTAACTGCGTGTTACATGCCAAGGACCAACGAGGAACTTATAATCCGTCGCCCGCACTACAGCGCCTGTCTTCGGAATTGCAGTTAACTGACACTTGGGAATATCTACATGGAAATGAAGTTCGCTACACTTTCTGTCGTGCTACCTCCGCTTCACGAATTGATAGGATTTATGTTAATGGCCTTCATCGAACCAACATCCGGAATGTCCTTGTTGTACCTGCCGCAATAAGCGACCATCATGCCGTAATTGTGAAGATGACAGCATCCACTCCTTTGCCCATTCTTGGTAGAAGCTACTGGAAATTAAATAATGCTCTATTATATTATGAGGACGTACAACAACAGTTTCGTGAAACTTGGGAAAGCCTTAACGTACGAGCGTCCAGGTCTCGCTACCAGGAGCTTCAACAGTGGCTTTTGATTTATAAACCAGCGATACAGTCCTTCTTCAAATGTGTTGGTAAGGCTAAGGCTGCCGAACGAGCTAATAGCCAACACTATTATTATGCCCTGTTACATGATTTAACTAATCAACAGAGTACCGGCAACGACGTCAGTGGCAGGATAACTGCGATAAAATTAAAAATTCGTAAAATTCAGGAGTCCATTTTAGATGGTATACGAGTGCGTTCTCGTGCCCTCTCAATTACCGATGATGAGCGTGCTGCTTTGTACCATGTAGCTTCGGAGAAGAAACGACACCAATGTAAATTCATATGTGATATTTCTACTACCAATGCTGCTCTCCTACGCACAATGCCTGAAATTCTCTGAGGGGCAGAGGAACACTTCCGACAGCAATACGGTGAACATCCTACTCTTGATTCCTCAAAAAGAGTACTTTATGAGGCTATCAATAAAACTGTGAATCCTACTGATAAGGATGAATTGGATGCACCTATCACCATGGATGAACTTCGGGACGTGATTTTTAAAGCCAGGAACAATTCTGCACCAGGACCAGATGGTATTAGCTATACTTTTTACAAAGTATTTTGGACGATCATTAAAGACCGTCTGCTGCAACTGATGAATGCCACTTTTGCCATGAGCGACTGCTTGTCAGGATTTAATGAAGGAATTGTAATTTTAATTCCAAAATGTATAAAACCACACCATATTAACAGCTTTAGGCCGATAACACTACTGAATACTGATTTTAAAATTTTTATAAAGATTTTAGCCAACAGATTGCGTAAAGTACTGCCAGCCTTGATTGGACCGGAACAAACTTGTGGACTTCCAGACAGGAAAATCTCGCACAATTTGATACAATTAAGGGATGCTGTGGTATATCTTGAGGAACATCCTGAGGAAGAGGTGGCCTTGTTGTCATTGGACCTCAAGAGAGCATTCGACAATATTGACCATAATTACATTTCTGGTGTCTTGCAGCACATGGGTATTTCTGATCGTATCCTGCAAACCATTAAACTAGTGTACAAGTCTGCATACTCCAGAATCCATATCAATGGATATTTTACTAGGCCAATTCCCATTTTGAGTGGTATACGACAAGGTTGCCCATTATCAATGTTATTGTTTACAGTTTGCACCGAACCTCTGGTGCGATTGATGAAGAAACACTTATTTTCACCTACAGTGCCGACAAGACTGCTCACCATAAAGACTTATGCCGATGACATGACTCTGCTACTCCGCTACCATCATCAAGTTTTCCTACTTCCTCACACATTACAGTTTCATGAACAGGCATCTTGTACGAAGATTAATTATCAGAAGTCCTCCTGGATACCTTTTGGGACCTGGCCTCGGACGTTAACTGTGGATGATGTGCCCATTAAAGACCACATCACTATTCTAGGCCTCCAAATCACCACGAACGTCACAGAAATGGTCAACATAAATTGGACATCTTTACTCAATCGCATCCGTTACTCCCTACAGCGCAACTTGAGTAGAAACCTCATCATTCTCCAGAGAGTTTGGTTTGTTAACCTCATGGGATTATCCAAGATTTGGTATTTGGCCCAAATTCTGCCCATCCCGTTAGAGATTTCCCAGCGCATCGAGCTGGCAGTGTCATATTATCTGTGGAATGGACATGTATATAAAGTGGCAAAATCTCAGCTGTGGCGTCCCATCATGAATGGAGGCCTATGACTCATTAAGGTTTCCGAAAAATGTTCAGCACTGTTAATTAGAACTTCCTTACAGATGGGACAATTCAAGGATAACAAACAACTTCACTCCAGCACTGGAACATTAATGAACCATGCCATTTATCGCCGGATGGTGAAATGTATTACCACTTTACCTGCGAATTTCGTCTCTGGAGATCCAATTCCTACTACGAAGATCCTCTACCGTCATTTGCTGTTACAGATTCCTTCTACTCCCACAATAGAGGGAAAATATCCCAATATTCCTTGGAAGAATATCTGGAGAGTTTTTCGATACGCTGATATCCCGACGGACTGGAAGGCCTATGCCTACAAGATGCTCAATGCCATAGTACCCACAGCAGAAAAACAATATCGCCACAACATATGCAATTTACCGTATTGTTCTCGATGCCACAACCTTGACACCCTTCAACACCGTCTCACAACGTGCATTCCCGAAACTTGGCATTGGATACAACATAAAATCCGCTGCATTACCAGGGCAGATAACCCTAATACCATTCGCAGGGCGATCCTGCAGCTAGATATCCAGGTGAAACAACACGTCTTTGCTCAAATATGGCTTATTATGGGATATATCCACTATATGTTGCAAGATCCATCTCCTAGTGTCCGTGGCCTTGAGAGATTTTTAACACAACATAGGACGCGCCTCCAAAAGGAAAAAACGTGACTTTCTCTTGATGCTTCACCCTAACATAGATGTCCTTTCTGTGTAAAGGATTATGCCAGCTGGATGGAGGTATCACCATCTCGGAAGTGTCATCGCCCAGTTGCCAGATGAAACCAAATGGAGGACCAGCAAAGGTAACTGACATTATGCAATGAACTTTTGTGTAAAGGAGTGTGCCAGCTGGATGGAGGTATCACCATCTCGGAAGTGTCATCGCCCAGTTGCCAGATGAAACCAAATGGAGGACCAGCAAAGGTAACCGACATCATGCAATGAACAGTAATATGCTTTATCAAGTGAAAGAACATTACAAAATGCAGAAATGGTTTAGTATTGTACACCCGATTGTAACTTCAATGTATTGCTAAAAAAAAAAAGAAAAAAAATATTTAAAAAAATGGCGAAAGGCAATAATTGTCCCACTCTTGAAGAAAGACAAAACAGCGTCAGAAATAAAAAATTATAGACCGATAGCTCTTACTAGCATAATAGCAAAAGTGATGGAAAGAATGGTGTCAAACAGGTTAAATTGGTTTCTAGAATCAAAAAATTTAATTTTCCCATGTCAAGCTGGATTTAGAGAGTTCCACTCTACAAATGAACAAGTCTTACTTCTCAGTCAAGAAATCAAAGACTTCTTCAATAGAAAAGAAGATAATTTATCAGTTTTTATTGATTTCCAAAGTGCATATGATTCTATATGCAGAACAAAACTACTAAAGAAAGTAAAAAAAATAGGGATACAAGGTCCAATGTTTTCATGACTATGTCATTTCCTAACACAACACTTTATTGCAACCAGATATGGAAGAAACATATCTAAATACAAATAAGTACACCATGGCTTACCACAAGGCGCAGTGCTCAGCACAACACGTTTTAATATATTTATTAACAATCTGTCACAACGAATACAAGAAACAGGTGTGAAGTGTGCACTATTTGCTGATGACTTAGTAATGTGGACTTCAAAGCCAAAAAGCAAAAGTACAGAACTAGAAAAAACCATGCAACAATTCTTAACCAAATTACAAAGGTGGACCAAAGAAAATTTAATGGCTGTTAATACAACAAAATCAAACTACCAAATCTTTTCACTAAGAAAAAAGCCACTAAAAATAAAACTAAATTTTGAGGGTCAACAATTACCAGAAACAAAGGAAGAAAAGTGTTTAGGAGTTACATTTGATACTAAACTTACATGGACCAAACAAATAGAAAATGTAATACAAAGAGCAGAGAGGCGCCTTTCACTGTTAAAACGTCTAACAGGAATGAAGTGGGGATGTTCCAGAGCAACTCTTAACACCACATACAATGTATATATAAAGCCATTATTTACTTACTGCAGCGAAGTTCTTGTAACAGCAAACACAAAAAAAGATTCAAATCTTTCAAAACCAAAGTCTGAGATTAATTACAGGTGCTATCAAAACCACACCAATAGCAGCTATGGAAATACTAACTAACCAATGCCCCATTGAATATGAAATAGAAAAAGCGGCTCTTATTCAACACGAAAAGTTGATCAGACTCCCATTCAATACATGGCACAAGAGAAATTTTA
The DNA here is from genome assembly GCA_030765045.1 of Tenodera sinensis. Classification (NCBI taxonomy): domain Eukaryota; kingdom Metazoa; phylum Arthropoda; class Insecta; order Mantodea; family Mantidae; genus Tenodera; species Tenodera sinensis. The sequence goes on from JAUKNM010000103.1 coordinate 157,049, forward strand.
CACATACACTAAAGACTCAGGAGAGCTTTCTTTCCAAAATTCAAGACATCAAGAAGAATGTATACCTTCCTAATTCAAAGGAAAATTTCATATCTAAAGTCAATCCGACATAAACATTAGACATCACATATTATTTACACCTGACAGAAGAAGTTAAGAAAAGTGATACTCCAACTAGTGTTCTAAAATTATTGGCATTAGAGACAATCCATACTAGATTTCCAGAACACGAATGGCTCCATATTTATACCGATGGATCATTAATATCAAACCAAGATGGAGCAGGTGCGGAGTCACATGTCACCTCTTTTCCTATTACAAATCTTTAAGTTATGGAACTACAAACTTTGATGGAGAAATTGAAGCAATTCGAATGGCCCTACAAAATCTTTTGTACAGAATTTCACATTTTCAGCAAGCAGTTATTCTCTCAGATTCCAGGGCAGCAATTATAGCAATTACTTCCAAGCTGTCACCAAAAAACCAAACAATTATGGAATGTTGGAAAATCCTTACCCATCTAACAGCACTTCAAAAACACCTAGTCTTCCAATGGATACCAGCTCACTGTGGACTGAGTGGTAATCAGAAAGCTGATTTTCTTGCAAAAAAAAAAAGGGTACCGGCATTGTGCAGAAATCAGTAGTTAATCTACCATTTTATGCAGCTAAAAGATTAGTCAACTCTGAATTCAAAAAAGTTATTGAAAAATATTACTATGAAAAATCAAAAAATAAAAGATGGGAACTACCAAACATTCAAACAGTAATTCCTGAGTATTCTTGAAAAACAGCAGTTACAACCTTCAGGTTGATTACAGGACATGATTGTCTGGCAAAACATTTAAACAGAATTGGGATATATTCTTCACCACTTTGTCCTCTATGTGATCTGCAAGAAGAAATGGATCGAGACCACCTTCAAATATGCCCGGCCACTTCTAATGCCCCATCCATCAGTGAGAAATATTGGAGAGCAAGAGGATTAATGACTTCATTGTCAGAAATCCAGCATTAGCTAACAACAACAACAACTTTGTCTATAGTAAGATTTTGTCTATCTCTTCATTTTTTCTGTAGTAAGATTTTGTCTATCGTTTCCATTTTTTCTGTAGTAAGATTTTGCCTATCTCTTGCAAATTACCAGTATTGCAAAAGTTACCCAGAATGAAGAGGACTTTAGCAGCTATTTCCACAAAGTTCAAGATTTGCATTTCATTTGTCATGAAAATATCTTTAAATGTATGGTATTATAATCAAAATTGCAAACGTTTTTCCATGTAAAAGGTAGTTTGGGACGGAGGGCTTTTATTGAAATCTTGTGTTGCAATCTTGCAAGATGATGAAAATTAAATACTAAATTTGGTATTTAACTGACTTTTTGTTTTTAAGTTTTGCTGTTCACATGCACTCACAGATGCACGAACATACATGGTTCTGTTTCAGAGGCTTCAAAAATGTATTTCTTGTGACATCTTGATATCCAATTTTTGGGTAAAATGCCATACTTCCCCTTTGTCCTCCATTGTCATAGGGTAACATGCTAGCCTCTGGTTCCTGAGGTCACAGGTTCAAACCCAACAAAAGGTGATGGTTTTTTTTCATGGTTTCCTTTGGAAGGGAAATAAAGCTGGTTGTCCTGTATCATAGATTTATGGTACATAAAAGAACCTCAAGCCTGGTAGAAAGGCCTCTGAGTAAAATTAAGAGGTCTTTCACATGGAATATCAAATTGGGCGCTGAGAACTGCAGCAGATAAAGAGCATCCATAAATAAAAACTCAATTTCAATTTACAATACAGCCCCTATTTAATGTATGTAGCAGAGAAAGTAAAAAGAAAAACATTAGAAAGTAGGCATTAAAACTAAAGTTATTATGGATGATGGTGAGGTAAGTAAATTATTATTTTTGGCATCCTATTAGTCTTAGAAATTATCTTAGAAATCTTCAAATGGAATGGAAAGTGAAATAGGAAGCACTGGAGCATGAGTTTTATATCTTATATGGATGCAAAGACTTTGCTTATAGGGGAAAATACATTTATTGTAAACCAGATCAAGATTTCTTTTGTTATTATTGTCTGGTAATGTGATACAATATAGTGCGTCTGTAAAATTAATCTTTCTCTTGTTCATCCACATCCCTTATTCTTCAGTTGGTCCTGAACTGATAATGAGTTTGCCAGAAAACTATAAGTAACACTACTTTATTTTGTTGTTTTGGATATTTTAACCAAAATTAAATGTTTAAACAGATTCAGAGCTTACAGCTTTAATCAGACAGTAAAAACCCATATGAAAACCAATATTATTTGACATTGGCAAATTAGCAGCCAATGCTGAGACACAAAACACATTCACATCTAGACATGATATACAAACAACCTATGTACAAACATTTTCATTATATGGACCACTCATACTTGTATGTATACTCTTCCATTCATTTAAAATTACATTTTTACAAATATATCTTGCTTGCTTCAAAAGCTAAAAGCTTGTTATGAGACAGCACATAGCTTTTCTATAGCACATACATCTATTACACATACTCTAAACATAAATCTATTCGTTGCTTACATAATAATAATAGTAATCTGTAGACAATAAATTACAACATTGATGTACCATATAGTATTTTTATCAGTAATTATATACAATATAATATTTTTATAAGCAGTCTTATTTGTTTAATCAATATTTGTGAATTTTTTGTGTGAATTCTTTCCTTTATGCATTAAAAAATGCATAACCTGATAGCTTTACCCACTATGGAGGTAGGCATGGTGTATTTCCCCATAATTTCCCAATACAAAATTGTACGTGAGAAAATGGGGTAAATCATACAGCTTGTTTCACAGCATAGATTTATGTTGATGAAACTGAGAATAAAATGCTAGAGTAGCTGGTTTTTTAATTGCATCAGGTTTTAGGATATTAGTAGAATTTCCAAGTGAGTAAATGCTACTCTCTTTAAAGACCTAGAATTCAGTGTTACCTTTTTACACCACTTCTTTGCAGGTTAAATGAGAGGAGAGAGAGAGAGAGAGAGAGAGAGAGAGAGAGAGAGAGAGAGAGAGAGAGAGAGAGAGAGGTTTGTCTAGCCTTGCTTCATATTAATCCAAACAGAACATCAAATGTCTGGTTGTTCAATTATCCAGATAGGTGTTCAAGCTATCGTGACTTTACGGGAGAAGAGCTTGAACTCTGAAGATGGCCATACAGCACAGTTAGAAGCCCAAACCTGCTAACACTGGCATGGTTGATCTCCGGTGAAGCCATGTTAATTGTCATCGCTGTGAAAGCTTTAGGTCTTGCAAGTTTCCAGGGCATTTATAAATTACATATTTAGTGACAAAATTGTGTTCTTTCCATCATTTATGTCTGTAATCTAATTGAACACAAATACATATCAACCTATTAACCATTTTGATATTTTTAGTTGCAATGATTTTTTGCATTTTAAAATAATAAATTTAACATTTTACACCATTTTGATAAACAGGAAAGTCTTTTGATATAAATTTAAATCACATTTGTAAAAGATTAGTAGTAAAATAAAAAAATACATAAAGTGAATTTTGCATTGTTTTAAAATTGATATAGGTTAAACCAACACAGAGAGGAATAGAATAAATACAGCCTATAACATAAGAGAAAAATGAGATATTGTGATACAAATCTAGAAAATAGGCAGAAAATACACAAAATGTACTCACATCATACAAGTGCATAAATCAGTACCTAACACTGTTGAATGAAATCATACAATAGACCTCAAAATTTTGTCTTCATTTTTGTTCTCCTCTTATTACAAGAACTAATTGTACTTCATGAAAACAAACTTCATTATATACTATGTATCCCAAATATATGCAGAATTGTGTAAACAAATTCTGGGACTTTGAGCTTAACAGCTTACAGCATGACATTGTATACCTTTATTTTTCTGCAGAGTTTGTACTACCAGTTAGGAATGAAGTCATGTACCAAAAAAAATTCATATGAACAACTGGAAAGAAGTAGTATCTTTCTTTTACTTTCACTTAAATGTTTCAAATTTCAAGTGTTTCAAGTGACAGTTAAAACGTTTACCAACATTTTGGGAGAAAAGCCAAAAAAGTGGTTTTTGTATTTACTTTCATGGGACTGCTCTAATATTTCATAAACACATTTTCATTTTGTAAAGGGGTAGAGTGAGACTGAAAAATTCAATGCCATAGCCGGGATTTAAACCACAGATCTTCTGGTCTCTGTTTAGCTGCTCTAACTACTGAGCTACCATGGCCAAAGTGCCGACACAACATCAAATTCTCCAACTCACTCACATTTTCCCAGTAAACTACACTAGCAGATCTCAATTACATATGAGATAACATACCCTAATGGTGACTTATTAAGTTCTAAGTGCTTAAGTCCTGGGCTTCATAGTTTAACTATAAGGTCAATCAATGGGAATTAATTGTTCTTCCACACTAGCCATTGTAGGATAAGGTTTGTAAAGGGTGAAAGGTTGTGAGGCTGAAACATTCAGTTGGTTAAACTATGCTGGGCTTCCAACATTTAAGCATGACAGGTAACATCATGATTACCAGAGTTAAAATTTGTGACACTAAACTTCACAGAAATTGTATTGATAATGAGAAAAACAGCTCTGAAAACATGTCCTGTGAAGTAAGTGTTTAAGTGAAGTTAAGAATTTTCATTCTCTTAAGCAGAAAGACTTCACTATAGGAGGTTCATAATAGTTCATAAAGTACATGTAATACCTACATAAACATGGGACCTTTTCTTATAAATAATAAAATCCAAAATAAAAACTGTATCAAAATAAGAACTCAAAAACAATTCTATCCATTTTCCCTACTGTTTTACCATTCATTTTGGAATTGTCTGGGGACCTTCTGTCAAAATTATGTGATAATTTTTTACTAAGCTATCTATTCTCCAAAAATTCTGAGACGGTTTTGGTATGAGCTTGTTTACATTAAAATCACAAGTGAGTAAGATAATGTTCCCTGATGGCATTGCAATAAAAATATTTGTGCTCATAGTTAAAAGGAATTTGCAATTCAAAAACTTCAATTGCTAGGGAAAAAGAAATTATCCACAAAGAAGCTGCTTCTTTAAACTCCTTTGCAATACAACAATGGACTTTCTCAAGAAATATATCTTACTGACCATAAGGTTTCAGCACCCTTATTCTGTTTCCAAAGTGTACAGTGCTGCATGTAATGTTTCATTCAAATAGAAGCCTAAGTATGAAGATAAATGTTATGAAATTGAGTTTTTATTTATGGATGCTCTTTGACTGCTGTAAAGCTCAGAGTCCCATTCTGAATTGGGCATAAAAGACTGCTTAAGTTTCCTCAGAGGCCTCTTTATAAGGCTTGAGGTTCTCTTTTGATTCTTGTATTACTAAGAGCTGACATTTTTTACTACTGAACTGCTTGAAAATCTGTTCATTTCCCACTTCTAGCTGTTTTAATTACAACCAGTAATTAAACCTAAGCTTACAAGCAAAGCAAGCTAAACTAAAAGCAGTGACATTTTTTTCCTACCAGACAGCTCAAGAACCATTCATTTCTTGATTTCTGGCAAGGGCACTTCCTACTTCCAGTGCTTTTAATTAGCAATCAGCGGTTACCCCAAAGCAATAGGCCAAAGTCAGCTTGCGTTCCTTAATGATGCTCATGATTCACTATTTATATAAACATATGTTTTTGATAAACGGTAGGTTACATTAGGTTAGTGTTAGTTTATATATATTAGCAATCAGAGGTTCAGCAAAGCACACGTGCAAGCCAGTTTGTATTCCTTAATGATGCTTACGATTCATTGTTTATATAAACATAGGTTTTTGATTCACAGTAGGTTGCATTAGGTTAGGGTTAGTTTATATATGTATATATCAGCTTAGGTTAGTTAGCAATCAGTGGTTACATCAAAGCAGGTGCACGCAAAGGGTATGATTCACTATTTATATAAAATTAGGTTTCTGGTTCACTCTATTTTGTTTTGTTGTTGTTAGCTAATGCTGGATTTCTGACAATGAAGTCATTAATCCTCTTGCTCTCCAATATTTTTCACAATTATATTGAAGAGAGCAATAGCAGTAATAGTAACCGCTTTTTAGAGAGCACCATATTTTTATGTTTTGGCAGTTACATCACTCTCTCACAACCCCCAGAATGTCTGGAGGACCACACCTGTCGTTGGTTTACGGGTCTCACTGACCTGACCGGGAGAATTATCAAAATAAATTCACCGACCATATCCTCTGATCACCAATCAGAGGACATATTACATGCCATGACAGGTCAGCATGTTAGGGGTTAAGAGTTTATAGAGAAATTAGAGAAATGGAGAGGTTGAAAAAATAAAGACTCCCTAGCCCTCGGGAACCCTAATAGCATCAGGGTCGGAAGAGAACAAGAGATGACCAAGGTAAGGTCAGATAGAAAAGTTACAGTGAGGAGCAAAACACCAGTAAGTGGAAGTAATGTTCTGCTCAGCTTGGGTACCTTGTGGTTGCTATTCACATATCCCCTAGACGGAGACCCCTGAGTAGCGAAACACATGTAATACAAAAGTCTTTTCACCACTTCTTAGAGGCTTTCCGCTTTTATGTTTCCTTAACTACTCTGAGGAACTGCACACCCCACCACACTGACTGCACATGCATTAGTAGTAATACAAGTGTCAGAGCATCAGTTCACTGCAGTAACAACGCAATCGGAGAATTACTGAGTACCACATGATAATAAATGGAAGTAAAATATTTATGCTTATGTTTAAATGTTTTGTAAGTTGAATTACAGTATTTATTCACCCTGTTCATTACTTGAAAGTATCAAATAGGCGATAATATACACAGTGTAGTAAGGAACTATTTCCAATCGCACTTCAGCATTTCACACATGCTAAAAGTTGTGCTGTGGCATAATGTTGACATCCGTACCCACTTTAAGGCTGGATAGGGTATAAAAGTATGGGTTTATTTTAACACTTTATGATAATAGTCACAGTCTTCAAATAATCCATGAAAGCACGAGTAGATTCTGTGCAGAGATATGAGTGATAGATAAATACTCAATATAGAATAGATAATTAAGCATATTATTTGTCATTACTCTCACTTTACATGTTATTGCATAAGCTAGTTATCACCACAGACTGCTGTTCTTGTTGCCAAGTGGAACTGCATCTCGGCTGCTGAGACTTGATATAGGGATGACCTGGTATTCGCTGTGTTTAGTTCCTTCAACTTATGTGAATTGTAAATGTGACTTGCACTTGACCTAACCACAATTGTTCCACTGAGAAATAATAATATTCAATATATCACTGTTTTTACAGTTGGACCAGATATGCTACGCAGTGCTGTGTGTATTCTTGTATATAGCAGCTGGGCAAGAGCAACGCCGTCTTCAGCAGCAGCAGCATCATCAGCAGCAAAATACTACTGGAACAGAGCTTTCTAGCACCGGTGCAGGAGGCATGCAAGCTTCGAGGGCAGTTACAATTGCATTTAATTATCTTATTTTATGATTTAAATAGCTGCAAAATTTATTTTAGTAGGTCAGTATGGTTTAATACAAGCTATACTGATAAAGGAGTTGTGTGTTGGTTATGTTCTTTGACATTTGGATGCCTATTGGTCAACACTGAACTTTTGATGAAGAATCAGTTGCAGTAGTTCAAAATTCACAACACATTCATCATGCTTTCAGATTAAATATTTTCCATGCCAAAGGCTTGCTGCTTCATATTTATTGTACATTCTTTCATAATAGCACCAGAATGTGATCAAGACTGTTACTCCTTTCCAAATACATTCCAACAAAAAGTTATATTGTCTAGAAAAGAACTTTTTTCAACAGAAAACTATAAACTAAGCCTATTTTGGTGCTTCTAACAAATAGTCCAGTCGGAAGAGAATAGGGACGCATAAAGAGCACGGGCAGCTTCTTAACCCATTGTCTGATAGAAATGCTAAATATGCCACTCTTCCTATAATTTCTAAACTGGTTTCACACCCCTTTCACTGGCATTAAAATATAAACAATTTGAATATCCATTATCTTTACGGCAAAATGAAAGGGACCAACCATCCATTTAAAGCCAAATGTCACGAGTGCTAATCCCAACGACTGCAGTCAAGTCTGCTTGTGGTAAACATGAAGAGGGCCCAGGTGAAATAATTGGTGCAATGGCACACCTGAGTAATAATGGGGTTAAATTTGGCATAGATATTGCTTTTTGCTAAAAGAAAAGGTGTAATGAAATAATTAAATGTATTTATTTTATCAAATAGCTACAAATGCATCTATGTTATTGTTAATGACCAATGTAACATGAAATATAAACAAAGACCTAAAACAATATAAATATTGTCCAAAAAAGTTATTTTATACTGAACTTTTTAATTATTCATAACACAAAAGAAGTTAATATGTAGTATACTTGTGCTACAATCAAAATCCTGCCTCTCCCTTTAATGTAAATAATGCATACTATTTATACATTTTGGATTCATTCTGATCTTGTGTAGTGGACTTCAGAAAAACCTATATTGAAAGGTACAAGCCACATGTAGAGTGGAAGATCCGTGGTTCGAATCCCAGCTATGGCATTGATTGTTTCAATCTTGATTCTACCTTTCAAAGTTTGCCTACACGCAGTTTGTTTGTGCTACAGCAATAATATATCATTAATTGGGCTTATAAATGGAAATAGCTGTATTGTTTGCAGGTGCCAAGTAATTCTCTCCCACCTAGAACCCACAATCATATAATGGCTAGGTATTGGGCATGATGAACCAAGAGGGAAGAGAAGTGTATGTAGGGGAAATGCAGGGCATAATGCTGCATGTTATTAACCTAACAGTCAGAGCACATGGAACAGGATTGTTCTAGAATAGGATTATGACTTTCACTTGTCACATAAACAGAACCATTTATTTGCTTCATAGCAATTTTTTGCCTCACTTCCGGTCATCTGAATATTGTAGGGAGTGGGGTCAAAAAGTTGATCAAGACAAAGTAAATGTGCTATGTCTGTAGTTAGAGGATGCTTATATAAGGCTCCAAATATAAAATCAAGTGGTTAGAATTTGCAATGCAGTGCTTGAAGCACAAATGTTGCAGGGTTTACAAATATGGAGCCACAGTGGATGGAAAACAATTTATTTGATACTTTTGTAGACAATAATGAGACAGCCCTTTCTCACAGTGAGAGACCAGATAGATATGTGATGGGCATCTAGAAATGGATTCACTATGGAAAGAGCACTAAACTATGGACACAGAATTCTGGAATCAGAAGAGGAAAATATATTTGAAGAATATTTCAAATATCAAGAGAAATCCTTACAAAATGGACAATGGGATAAGAGCATTACAAAGCAACCTAGAAACAAGTGGTTCAGGAGGTTATGGATGATGAGAAAGAGTAACAATAAGGATTTTGGAGAGAGGCAAAGAGGTACTTTGAAGTTATAATAGATACAACAGCTAACAAGTAAGGTTTCAGTAACCTTCAAAGGAATGTTCAATTAAAGCATAACATGCCATACTGTATGGCATCACTTCCCAAACTGCTGAGCCTAGAACTCAGTCCACCTAGTGCTTTCACACAGGCCTAGGACTTGTGCATCAGAGAAGTTGCCTAGCAAGCAAGTCTGAAAGTAAGAACCCTCCACGCCATAGCAACAGGCACTGGTCTATATGACATATGTTGCACTGTCTTTTTTGGTCAATATCAAAGGTAGGTGAAAGCTATAAGCAGATACTTGTTAACATTGCTAATGTAAGGTAAATTTGTAAACAGAGTTTGTGGTGGATCCTTTCTCAAAGTTTAAATGAAGGCATTATCTGTCTGAAGAAATGTAGGGTCATGCAAGAAGGATTAACATAAAAAGTTAAACCCATGGCACTACAGCCATATCCAACCAGAGCCTGCCAATCCGACTGCCGGCCACATGCCCACATATGCAAGAGAGAGGTGGGCGATCATCCAACCGATACGGGGAGGAGATGTAATCAGCATCTCGACACCCCCAGCCAGAAAGTTGGCTTTCATGACCAGAGGCGCTTACCTATCGCAAGTTCCTAAAATTCCTCACGATGCTGAGGAAATCCTATAACCAATCAAAACATCTGCACCCTCAGGGGTGGGATCGAACCTGGGCTGCATTCCGTGGCAGGGAGCCAAGGCATGACGCCCTAGCCCACTACACCACGGTGCAGGATGAAGAATTAACATGGTTCACTTTATTTTATTTTATACTTTTGCATGTGACATTGTGATGCATATTATCTGAACTACCTTTTATGATTAATGTTGCTACAGTATTAGCACTCTTTAGATAGAAAATGTTGTTTGCTATACAACTTCTCTGCCACACTGTACCATGTTATGTCCTTTTCCTTAGAGTTGACTCTCGCTTCAGAAAATTGAGGCACCAGATTGACATCATCACACATTTGAAATGAATACTCAATACATAGCAGTGACACAAAACTGGGAGAGGGTATGGTATGGTAGGTAAAAGGATTAAGAAATTATTTTGAAAAAGTGGTGTATAAGTAAACTTGAATTATTCCTAAACAAAATTAAAGTGAATGGATATGGACAGTAAAAAGAAAAGGGGAAAAATTAGTGTAAGGCATGGATCATTTGGTCAAAGTGGTATTTGAAGTTACTGGCATTATAAACCATATGGTATATGTGTAGAATTCAAATGTATAACACTTTGGAAACAACTTTACATTACATTATATAACCAACTGTACTACTCCTCAGTATTAGCTGTTTGAAAAAATTAAGTGCAACACAGTTGAAACAGGTTCACTAAACAGCAGATAAGGAATACTTTATTTTCATCTAAATGATTCACATTAGTTTAGATTATTAATATAATCACCATCATCCAATTTCATGGATTAAAAATTGAAAACATAAAAATATTAAAAAAACTTCAATTTCATACTCTTTTTCTGATTAGCAAGAGAAAATGACTAGATATTTGACAAACATTCATGCAACATTTCTAGTATAAGATTTTGATTATTTTTCTTTTACTTGGGATTTTACGATTCTTCTTCTCTACTTATGTTTAGTGCTGCAGACAATTTAGTTATATTTATTCTGCAGGCACCTGTACTCAAAATGTGAAATGTTTATAATCAACAGACTCTCTTTTAAAACAGTATACTTATCATGTAAATTCCACCAATGGTTTTGCTTATTCAATAACAGCAAAGGACCTTATGATATTTTAATGGATTATGGGAAAGGTATATGAAGAAGGCTAAATGTTGTAGGCACAAAACTCTCATGATACATCAACACTAATAACTTACAGATACAAAGAAACAGTGAATAACACAAGCTCTTGATATTTTTGAGTTGGTATGTGCATGAAAAACAATTTACAATCAATTTTAATACAAACATAATCTAGAAAACCCATTATTTACACAGAGAGTAGAACTGACTAAGCAATTCATGTTCAATATATACCCATTTCTATAACTTAAAGTGCCACAACAGAGAATGATATGCCATAATTTATTATAATATATACTGACTTGAATCCTGATTAATTCATTTATCACAACAGAAATGTTTTGTCATTTTCTGTAAAGCACCATAAGAGTTGTTTTCCAATATTTCTGGAATAATATGTACAAAAGTATAAGTTTTAAAGCTACATAAGTGCATTTGCAACATGTACCGAGGGATAACTTAAATATTTTAACAGAAATATATCACAAATTACATAAAATAGCATTAAACAATACAATCAGTCACACAATCTTTACAATCAAAGTTAACATTGTGCATTTATGTAAATGTTTTAGGGCCAGTATTATAATGTGATGAAAACTGAAGTTATTGGCTTAACTGCTTTAAGCCACTTTGCAGAATGGCAGCTTCAGAAGTGGAAGAATGGAAGAACTTAAACAAGCACAGATTGATTCTGAAGGGGTTGTTTAATCATACTAATAAAAAATCTAGAAGACCAGGGACTTTCTGAGATTGACTTCATCATTACAAATCTGAGAACAGCATAACTTTCTCGACAGATTCATAATTTTAAAGCAGACCAAGTATCATATCAGAAAAAAAAAAGGAATTTGTATCCCTAAGGATTCATACAACACAACTATGCCATGACCTACTATTAGACTATCTACTTTATTTGCATGTGGTAATGTGTACCTATTAATTAATTTGTTTAGTTATTAAACTTCAAAGGTAATCATTATCATGCAATTTGATGGTTCATAAATTGAAAATATTATAAAAAATCTCTTATTAAGAACTTAAAGGAATCCACTTGGGCAAATTGCCGAAGTCCTATTATTATTTACCTTCATGTTGCAGCTGTTAGCAACTACGTTTATGCATAATGAAGCAAAAGAAGGGATTATTTATAGGTATTTTAAAGCACCAGTCGGCTTGGTGAATTAATGATCAAATTTGATATTTCTTCACATCCTATACCAAATTTCCTTTGTTTCCTATACTACCCAGTTACTCTTGAATTAATCTTTGGTTTTTCAGTTTGGATGGTATTACCATGTTTCATTGCATAATCACTGCATTGTTATGCTGTTTTTTACATAAAAACACACAGTGTAACCATTATGCGAAGAACAAATTATTTAGGACTGGTGGTGTTAATTTCAGCAAACAGTGTACAATTACAGGAGTAAGAATGAGTCTGAGCATATTTAAGCATGGCTACGTTACGTTGTTCATAAATGAAAAGAAAGGAGAGAGGAAGGAGGGGAAACAAAAGTACTGCATGATGTTGAAACCACAATGTAAACATCTATTTCAATAAAAAATAAATAAATAATGACTTTATCCCACTGAAAATAGTCTTTTATTTACAAAAGTATTTGCAATACTATTGAAATGTGCATACTCTTTAACTGGACTGAATATTATCAGATTTCTGAGTATGAAACACCTCCATTATTGTACAACTCCTCAATATATATGCTAGCACCCCTGTATCAATTTCTAGGGACTTTAAGATTTTAGGACTACAAAAAAAGTTTTGCAAATAGCTTATAGATTCCAGTTGCATTGTCATTTTGTGTCAATCTCTTACAAATTTTTCACTCACTGCAAACTCTCTTTCTGCAGCTCGATTACCATTCTGTTCTGCAAATGCAATCACTCTTAATTAAAACCTGCCATATAATTTCTGTATTTCCACATACTAGTGGTTCACAAAATAAGTACTCCTTAGAACAACTATAAGCAAATGAAGAATAAGATTGTTATTGACTTAGTGTATGCTAACCACATGTTCATATGCCTTGCCACTCTACTAATTCTCATACTTTAAGTGCCTGAACCAATCAAATTGATTGATGAGCTAGCCACCATGTTGACAACCTGATGATATCCACATGGATGGCATCAAATGTATCTTCAATGACACATCAATGACTTTAGATATAGAAACGGGCCTCAGTGCCAAACATCGGAACACACTGCATACCTAGCCTCTACCCTCTCCTGTGAATCTAACAGAACTAACAGTACTCAAGGCTGCAGTGGCAGCACATTATTTTTCAATAGTTCTTGGTAATGAACTCATAGAATACTAATGTGACAGTACAGATAAAGAAATAAAAACATTTATATAATAATTTTGCTGATTTCACATTGCCATAATTATTTTTATAATCAATATATGCTTTGCTCTGGATCCTTTGCTTATAAATGTCATGGAATTATGATAACCAAACTCGTCACAGTTCTTCTACTTTGCCAAAGAGGTTAACATACTGTTTGGAGAATTTGTCTTCATTTCAGCCATTTTTACTGTGGGCATACAAATATTATGTACTTAAAACTTGTCAAACATTTTTCCCACTAGCAGATACCTAGTTTTATTGTTTCTACAGGGTTCAAGTGGTTTGGGCCAATGGGTATGCAGTTAGTTTAGTATAACATAACATCAGTTCAAGCACATTCATAATACTAGCCTTAAATCTTGTGATTAAGATAGCTGCAACTTAAAAGTATGCAGTGCCTGCAGACTCTGTAAACAACAATCCTTGAAATTTGTATACATTTCAAAGGTTCTGCTTTTACAAAAGTCACTGGATCACAGCTGTAACATCCACACAATACAGAACAGGAAACTAACCGATTTGTTATGCACTGATTCTAACATTCCCCATCAATACCTATCAAACATTTCTTTTCTGAAAAGGAATGTTCTTGAATGTAAAATTATATCACTTGCAGTAATTCAGACGCTTGCTGAAGATTCTGAAATTGGAACTGATCTTGAAGCTTCAAGTGAAAAAGAAGTCCCAATTCAAGCTACTTCATCATCTTCGTTCCTGTTCAAACACTGGTTCCTATAGCAGCAGGTGGTGAGGCGGGAGTGGAAGGTTGTGGTGATTCACATTTATCAGACATGACCGTTAACACTTGCTGAAATTTAGCATGTCGTTCTTCTGCTGCAACACATGCACCACGACTTCCCCAAAGGAACTTAAGATGAAATTCTGTGCGAAAAGCATCCATTAACAGTTCATCTATCTTGGCATCACCAAGAACAATCTCTGCATTGCGTCGAAACATTGGCAAAGATTCACCAAATTTACGAGCAGCCTCCATGTGTGCAAAAAGTGTCCCAAGGCCAAAATCTGCAGTTGATTCCCATGGTGCTAAGCAACTACTGGTCATGGAATGGCTGCCAGATGCATTCATACCTAATAAAAGCACCAAAATTAGTAATATCATAAATATTTCAAAGTAAGGTGATTTCAATTTTTCCTGATTCGCACACACAAACCTGTGTACAGAAGAATAGCTTTTATTCGACAACTACAGGATGATATTTTTAGCAGTTAAGAGTAAATAGATACAAGTCATAAAATGCATCCAAAAATCATGAGTATCTGCAAGCAGAAGCCAAGAATGGATATTTGTTCTTCCTTAATCCCTTACCACTAATATAGCTATGAACTTAAGTTGACTAGATTTTAAACTCCCCATGGCCTGATGCAAGTTTTATATATTCATGTTTTACTTTCTATATTCATGTCTAATTCTCCAAATAATGCCCCTTAATGCTCCTGATATCATTGATGCCTTCTTCACTTCTGATTAACTGCTGTAGTTAAGTTCTTATTAACAGTGATATTAACTCCTAACTGCTTAAAGTTATTAGTCTTATTACCTACTGTCAGTTTACATCTTACAGGTAGGGGAGATCGGGGCAAGTTGACGAGTGGGCCAAGGTGATGAATGACTTATTTTAAGTTCATATTACAAGGTAATGCCACCTTACAGATTCTACTAACACTCTACACTGCTATACACTAAAAACAAATGTTGGTTCAGAAAGAATCACAGAAGGAGGCACAAGAACATTTAAAGCAATAAACACGAGAGATTCCGGATGCAGAAAAAGTAGTTGTTACTAAGAAATAGAAGTTTGATTCCTATAAAAAAAAGTAAGAAGCCCAAACTGTCATCAGCTCAAACCTCCAAAGAAAGTATAATGCAGTGTCCTCTTGTCACGAGATGTATGTTGATCCTCCATCAGAAGACTGGATACAACAGTATGGCAAATGCCACACATGGTGGCAAGAGAACTGCAAAAATTTTGGTGGATGAATATTTCTTTGTGATGTTTTTTTAATGAGAACCATTCATTTTGAGGTATTGGTTTACTATGAACTATGTTTTGTTGTTAGCTAATGCTGGATTTCTGACAATGAAGTCATTAATTCTCTTGCTCTCCAATATTTTTCACTGATGGATGGGGCACTAGAAGTGGCCGGGCATATTTGAAGGTGGTCTTGATCCATTTCCTTATGAAGAATATATCCCAATTCTGTTTAAATGTTTTGCCAGACAATCATGACCTGTAATCAACCTGAAGGTTGCAACTGCTGTTTTTCGAGGATACTCAGGAATTACTGTTTGAATGTTTGCTAGTTCCCATCTTTTATTCTTTGATTTTTCATAGTAATATTTTGCAATAATTTTTTTGAATTCAGAGTTGACTAATCTTTTAGCTGCATAAAATGGTAGATTAACTATAGATTTTTGTACACCGCTGGTACCCTTTTTTGCAAGAAAATCAGCTATCTCATTACCACTCAGTCCACAGTGAGCTGGTATCCATGGGAAGACTAGGTGTTTTTGAAGTGCTGTTAAATGGGTAAGGATTTTCCAGCATTCTATAATTGTTTGGTTTTTGGTGACAACTTGGAAGTAATTGCTATAATTGCTGCCCTGGAATCTGAGAGAATAACTACTTGCTGAAAATGTTAAATTCTGTACAAAAGATTTTGTAGGGCCATTTGAATTGCTTCAATTTCTCCATCAAAGTTAGCAGTTCCATAACTTAAAGATATGTAATAGGAAAAGAGGTGACATGTGACTCCAGCACCTGCTCCATCTTGGTTTGATATCAATGATCCATCAGTATAAATATGGAGCCATTCATGTTCAGGAAATCTAGTATAGATTGTCTCTAATGCCAATAATTTTAGAACACTAGTTGGAGTATCACTTTTCTTAACTTCTTCCACTTACTGGTGTTTTGCTCCTCACTGTAACTTTTCTATCTGACCTTACCTTGGTCATCTCTTGTTCTCTTCCGACCCCGATGCTAGGGAGTCTTTATTTTTCCAACCTCTCCATTTCTCTAATTTCTCTATAAAACCTTAACCCCTAACAGGCAGACCTGTCATGGCATGTAATACATCCTCTGACTGGTAATCAGAGGATATGGTCAGTGAATTTATTTTGATAACTCTCCCGGTTAGGTCAGTGAGACCCGTAAACCAACAACAGGTGTGGTCCTCCAGACATTCTGGGGGTTGTGAGAGAGCGGTGTGGCCGCCAAAACATAAAAATATGGTGCTCTCTAAAAAACGGTTACTATTACTGCTATTGCTCTCTTCAATACTATGAACTATAAGATTCAATAAAATAACCAGTTAATTACCACTGTTCAACATAAGATGTTGGCAATGTATTACATAATTAGTGTACTGTATTATACTTTCTAAGAATAAAAATATGTTCAACTTTTGTTATAATTGTCATCTTGCCCCGGTACAGGGGCAAGATGATACTTTTGAATGTTTTTTTAAAAATGAAAACATTATTTTGATCATACTAAAATATGAATGTATCCAAAGAAATTATGCAAAGAAAAAGAAATTATTTTAAAAACTGAATTAATTAAAAATGGTTAACTGTTAACATCATCAACTTGCCCCGGTTTCCCCTGCTTAAGATATGGTGCACAATTTATTTTGTTGTTGTTGATATTTGCATATTATATTGTTTGTTAATTCAAACTTATAACTTTCATAAATTACTATCATTTTTGGGTAATAATACAAATCACCCATGTAACAGTCTTTCTAACACCTTGCTTCCCAGATTAGAACAGCTTGATTTGTTCATGTTACAACTTCATCCATTACTATATTAAATAAGACAGAAGATAAATTGTCTCCTTGTCTTATATTTACTGATATCAGAACTTTTTCTGTTAGTTTTCCATGTAAACAAACTAGCAAACTTCAGTGACCTCCAGGACACAAACCACTGAACTTTGGTGATGACAGCAACTTGAAGAGCCGAAGATGCATGGTTTGAGTACCAGTTGTAGCATTGTTCCAACATTCAATGATTAATATTTGTCAGCCTTTTATGTTGATGTACTTTAAAAATAAAAGTAACACTGATATAATGTAGTTGACAGTAGATGATGGTCTTGAATTGAGTGGCCTCTCTAGAGGCATGCATGTTGGCTCTTGGAGCCTTTTGAGACTCTTATAGTGGGTGATTATTCAAGTCCAACAGTCAGACTAAATTGGACAATGTCCTTGATATCTGCCCTTTTTGTGTCCACAGGCTCCAAAAGGAGCACAAGGAAAGATATTGATGCATAGCAAATGCCTCAGATTCAAAAATATATGTTCGGAGGATCCAAATACCCTCTACATTTCCTGCACTTGGGAGCTTCACAACACCCTGCACGATTGTGTCTGTGCAGGGTGTTGTGGCCAGAAAGATAGCCAATAATGTCCCTATGACTGAATCTTGTTGTGTTCAGAAAAACTTACTTAATTTACTGCCAGGTGCCATAAGAATGCATGGGCCTGCCTGGTCTGCTTACTCCAGATCTTGAGATGAGCCCAAGCTTAGGCTGGGTTCATACTTGAAACTTATGGAGGACACTCCAAAGAAGGGCTTGGATCCTATAAATCCTTGGCTGCCCCCCTTTTTGCCAGAGTATCTATCATCTCATTACCTCTTATACCAGAATGCCCAGGCACTCATATAAGGGAAACTGAGTAACTGGCATACAGTCTATCCACAATTCTTGGGCATTGCCATACCAGATGTGGTTTTGACAATTATTAGGGCTTTCAAAGTTGCCATGCTGTCTGAGTAGATACTAACCTCCATCCATCTGCATGACAAAGTATTGATATACATTGCACAGGTTAAAACTGTATATATCTCAGTCTGGAAAACACTTGCCACACTACCAAGGGAATGGCAAGATTAGTTCAGAGACCATAGCCTCCAGCACTCATCCAACCCCCAAAGTGGGATCCATCTGTGATTGACATCAGACCCCCTTGCCTCAGGGGAAACCCAGTCTCTGGATGCCACACTTCCCTCAATGGTACCACCATTGCATAAGCAGGTCTAAGATTTATCTTGTCCCCATCAAATCCCCTTTCATTTGGGTGATATGTAGGATTCATCACCTGAAGTCTAGTTCTTACAGGGTAGTTTAAAATACCATCCCCACTACTGTCCAGAGGCCATGCAGACTCATCCTCTCAACCTCCTTCACAAACAAGTGCAAAGGGGGAAAGTCCACCAAGATCTCCAAGCTGACTGTAGGGTAGGCTGCATCATCCCTGCTTAGTTGACAGTTAAACTAAAAGCCCAGCTCCACAGAGACATATACCATTTTGAGTTACCTAGCTTGCTAAGAGTATCCCTCATTGTTGACATACCTATTGAGTTCTCCAGGGTAATAATCACAAAAAGAGATTCATGACTAGTCTTAACTAGAGTTGTAAAAATCCTACATAATAGTAAAATGCGGTTTATAATACTGCATTAATCCCAGTATAGTAAGTACAATATACGCAACCTTCACTACTGCAAAAATAATTGCTGTGCATAATCAACAGGCAACTTGTCTGTGTGTTTAAGCAACAAGCTAGGAAATGACATTAGATTTAAAATTAGTGATGGCAACTTTTTTCAAGCCACTGTGGACTGTGTTGTAAACACCTGGTAATGTCACTGGAATCTAACACTTTGTAAGTACCACCATCTTTAGCTGCAAGTGAGTGTAATAATTGTTTTATCCAAAGGCAAATCCACACCAAAACCAGGAACAAGAATTTTTCTGGCAACAACCTAAACACAGGTTTCAGCATATTGGAATCTCCAATACAAGGATAACCATGCACCACAGGCCATTGAGAAACAACTGCTGCAATTTTTGTCTAATGCAGAAGTTGATTAATCTTGGGAACTATTGCAGCTGTTAATAAAATCATTGCAATTCTGGCATAAAATATTCCACTTTTGCTTTGTCTGTTTTTGTGAAAGAGCATTTAATGTTATTTTTGCTGTCTATTGCAACAATGAGTGGAGTTAGGTTTCATTAACATACAGGCCAAGTCAATGTCATGCAATGCAATAGTCATTTTATTGTGATTCTTTTTTACTGATATTGCTACTCATATATTCAATTTAGTAATAAATAATAAGACGATTTATTTGTGTTTGCTTGGAATGTGTGTACAATAAATATAATTCTGTAATTAAATAGCAAGATGCAAAATGCAGTTTGTTTTCTATCACTTTATTGTCCTCTAAATTTTACTACAAATGCACAATTTTCTTTTCGTCATTAACACAGTTTATAGACCTCTCTGCTATTACAATTCACAACTGTTCTTTTGATAATCTTTCTCAATCTTTCAATGTCTTTCTCCAATTTCACTGTCTCTTATTTCTTGACTATTACAATGCAATCACTCAACAACACCTATGTACTTGCTGACAGGCTGGCCGACTCACTCTCATAACTAAAAACTAACTGTACATGATGACTTACACAACTAAGCTCACAACTACAACTCTATCACTAACTCGAACTCACTCTCGTGCTGTCTTTGCAGTCCTATTTATACTGGAGCTGATGTCATGCGACCTTTTGAGAACCCTCTGTACACATGTGTGCAATGACTCAGCAAGAATTGGAGAAGGCTTTCGACTCCTCTCTTTTGTGTTTTGCTGCCATTATTACGGTCACATACACACACAACTGCTCTCAATATCCGAGGTCACACTGCCCCCTCTCCTCCGTATATTGTTGTATGACCAGTGTCATACTGCTACCCCCTCAACACTGTTCATCCTGACCAGCACCATAGTAGTTGGCCAGGCAATCCTGATATACCATCAGCATCTTCTCTCATGGCATCCCCTGGGTGCAGTAGACTTTGCCATCGTATCACTTCTCCAGGTGGCACAGTCCTCGACAATGTTTTTGGATATCTACCCTTGATCCGGGTAGGGCAATGTCTGCCACCCTACCTGACACTTCTGCGGCCAAGTTGCCAGTTGTGATGGGTCTTCCTCCACTTGCCCATTACCCAGGTGTGTTGGCATATCATCCTGCACATAATGTGGAAGCGAACCCCTGGGTACCATGACCGTTGACCTCCCTGATACACCTTCTATGCCAACTTGCTCCTAGTGGAGCCAATCACAACCTCTTCCAGGGTCATCCTGCAGATCTTCAGAAGCTTGCAGTGGCTCCAGAACATTATATCATCTGGTCCGACTCACAGGCCTTACCTGCCAATGTCGACCATTGCCTCGTGGCTCCTGAAGGCATCCTTCCCAGTATCACCTCCTCAGTCACCCTTGCGATAAACACCCACAGACCCATAATGCTCTGCCGCAAGTCAACTCCAACCAGGCTTCCTTCTCCATAGGCAAGGTGTCACCTGATGCTGTCATTATCTCGTATGGTCAATCCAATTTCCTCATTGGCATATCCTTCACCACATCCTGTTTTATCATGGTCACTGCTGCACTCGTGTTCAGTCATACCCAGCATGGCTTCCCTGTATCCTGCCATCTGCTATGGTGTCCTCCATTCTTCTGTTCATGGCACTGTGCGTCACCTCTTTGGATGGCTCCAACGGTTCTTCCACGCCCTACGTCAAGTTGGTTCTCACATGTTCCTTGCTTGCTCGTATGCTTCCCTGCTGGTCATCCTCCACAACATGTCCTGGTTGGCTACATCCGCAACACATTCCTCTAGGGGATCCTCGAAGACGTCCCTGAGCTGGCTCTTTGTCTTCTTTGTGACTACATTTCCGTTCTCCAAGGTGGGCAAAACTGTCACCTCGGCCACTAGGTGCTCCCTCCCCAGGTCTACGCTATCCTGTCCACCCCTGGAATCCAGTTCCTTGACGCTTCTGTCAACTCTTCCTTCCAGGACACCAAGACGTTCCCCGTCATCCTCCACGACGTCCACGTGCTGGCAGAGGTCTCCCACCTTCCCACTGAGTTTTTCCGCATCTTCCTTCATGCTGACCAGCTCCCCCATCAATCTTCACTGGTAGCTCCGTCTTCACCTCGGACGTCTATACTTTCATCTCCTCCAGCTCAGATCTCCATGTTTTTACTATGCTTCTGAAATTCTTCATTCCACATGTCAAGTTCCTCAATCTGGATTCCATTTTTGTCTCCATGCCTGAGATTATGTTATTCACTCCTGTCTCCATCTTGTCCATTCTGAAATTCGTTTGTCTTCATCTCGTCCATTCTGGAATTAATTTCTGTCTTCATCTGGTCCATTCCAAAATTCATTCCTGTCTCCGTCTTATCTATTCTGCAATTCATGCTCTTGATTTCGGTTAATAATTGTTTGATCATCTCTTCCACGGTAGCTCTTATGTTGCAACTTCTGATGTCGATGTAACGAGACCTGACACCAAAGTGACAAAGACAGCAAAATTAGGTTACTTTTCTATTGCTTTATTGTCCTCTAAATTACTACACATGCACAATTTTCTTTTTGTTGTTAACGCAGTTTATAGACTTCTCTGCAATAGTTCTTCTGATAATCTTTCTCAGTCTTTCAATGTCTTTCTCCACTTTCACTGCCACTTATTTCTTAACTATTATGATACAATCATTTGACGTCACATATGTACTGGCTGACAGGCTGGCCAAATCACTCTCGTAACTAAAAACTAACTGTACACAATGACTTACACAGCTAAGCTCACGACTACAACTCTATCACTAACTTGAACTCATTCTCACGCTGTCTGTGTGGTCCTATTTATACTCGAGTCAATGTCACATGACCTTTTGAGAACCCTCTGTATACACGTGTGCAATGACTCAGCAAGAATTGGAGAAGGCTCTCAACTCCTTACTTTTGTGTTTTACCACCATTATTACGGTCATGTACACACACAAGTGCTCCCTGTATTCAAGGTCATACTGCCCCCTCTTGTCCGTATATTGTTGTACAACCAATGTCACCATACTATTGGCAAGATGAAATTAACTTAATTTTTCAAAACAACAGATGCTTATATTCCTTACAGGTATTTATGTTACCAATCCAACCAATTTACCAATTATACCATATATTTTATGGCATGATACCTCGATTTGGTAGTATACCAAAAACACTGCTTGGGTTTTAAACAATATTATAACTCTGCTCTTACGAAATTCAGTTGCTAAGAGTGTCAGCATGGACTGCATGAGAATTGTGGTTCAAACTTCGGCCTTGGGGTGTCATTTTCACATTTGATTGTCCTTCCCAACCTCTGCCCTACATATAGTAGTGTATAAGCATAATATTTAATAATAAAATGAATTATCACTTGCATACAAACTGTATAGATATTGAAGAATTAGAATACCTAAAATGAAAGCTTACCCAAAATATCATCCAATGTTCGTTCCTGCAAAAGTATGAATGGCAGTAAATGTGGTATAGTTGTATTTGGTGCCTGAGGATTTGTGCACTCATTCATGCTTTTAAGTGTAGGACGTAGCTTAGCTTCAAAGTTGAAAGCACTGTCTGTAAATTTCTGCCTGAGAACATGCCACGTAGAGCTCAGTCTCTGAACCTGAAATCAGATTAAGAATTAATAACTCAATTAGTAAGATATAATTCATTCTTTCTTTCATTTAAACTGTAACTGTTCAAGGAAAAGTCTCAAGAATTCTGAAGTTCATATACATTGTGTTCATAGCTTCTTAATGTAGAGAACTTTGTGAAAAATCTGATGTGTTGCATTCATAGGACTTTTTTCTGCTCTTTTCTGCAAACTATTTTTAAGAATGCTTATTTACCTATTTACCTCTTGTTAATCACAATAAACTTTCATTACAAATTCACATATTTTATTGCAGATATAAGAAGAATACAGTAGACCAGTAATGTCCAATGTCTGCATAAATGGGAAGGTTGGATTTACCTCCTTCCACCTTATGCAAATTTTACCACTCTTCTAACACTCAATCGTGTTGCAGTCAGGGTTTGGTTACATGTACATTTTCTTTGATTTAGGAAAGCACTTTCAAATCTTATGCAATAAACATCTGTTCGTTAGTGACTTGTTTGGTACTGTTTACGTTAAGAATTCTATTTACTTCTTTATCTGCTATACTTTAAATGACATAAGCATTTTCAGAAATTATCTGATTGCTAATTTTCTTGTAGGTGCAAGGGAAATATGGGAATATAGTAAGCTTTAAGTGATGGTGAAATGTTTTAAGAGCTGGTTGCAATGCGATGCCTTTGCAAGGCCAAGGGATAAAAAAAGGAATAACATATTTCTACTTGAGAAAAGTATAAGTATTGGCAAATTCAATCAAATAATAAAGAATATCTCGGAAATGCTTCAGTCTGAAGAAAAAAGAAGTATTTTATATAAATTTTGGGTTTTAATGAGATCCACATTTTGTATTTAGTAAGCTTTTGTCCGTCTCTTACTGTTTACCATTTATTCAAAAATCGTCCAGAATGAAGAGATCAACTGAGGACATTCCCAGAAAATACAAGGTATGGCTTAGAAACTGCCATGGAATCACCTGTTTGTGTCCATCACCGAGCTGACTCACCCTCTGACTGAAAGAGGGGGTTGGGGAATAGCAGTTAATTATGTAAGCGCTTATAACGGGAAAAGGTTGGACATCACTGCAGTAGACTATAGTGATACATCAGATTTTTAAAAAGTGTATCACCCATGTGATGACTTTGTAGTTCCATAGTAATTGCATGATCATGAGAAAAAACAGGAATAGTACCCATCACTTGAAAGCTCAAACCAATACAAAGAATATTTCAGAAATTCTTAACACTACAAAAAATTTGCTTGCCATACATTGTGTGTTATAACAGCACCTACATTTTTGGAGCAGTACAATTTTGTCCATCTCTTATGGTTTACTGGGCTGCCTGGAAGGAAAAGGCTTCACACTAGTAAATGACAAGACAACCAAAACCTACATCTGTCATAACGGTGCAAGTGCCATAGACTTGGTATTTGTTAACTCTAAAGTTAAACAGCTGAAACAAGGAATCATCCCCGAAGTGAAAAGAAAGCACCTGCCTGTAGAAACAACACTACAGCTAGAGAATACAACAAAGAAGAGATTGGAAACCCAAGTCAAACTAAGCAAGAAGGCTGACATGTCAGCATTAGATGATGTCCAGTATAACACAATAACAACATTAATAGAAGAAAATAGGATAAATGAAGCAGCATCCCTGATAGAAGAACTCATTTTAACGACCAGTCACACAGTAGCAAATGCAAAATTAAAGTCGAGGCCATGCTTCAACAAAGAATGCTATGTATCAAGAAGAAACATCAATGGCATGCACAAAGCCAGGAAAACACAATCAGTGGAAGACTTGGACCTGTACAGTAAGTTGAGGAGAGAATACAAAATCAAGATAAAAGAAACACAGAGGGCATTTTGGGAGGAAGAAGAAAAACGACTAATAGAAATAGCAAAGCAAAGACCTTACAAGGCTCTCCAGACAAAACAACCGAAATTCCCAAGAAATATCCCAATGGAGGTGTGGGAAGAATATTTAAGCTCAATCCTACAGGCTAGAGACACATGTCCAGTATGCCCCACAGCAACCCAAGCTGTCATGCAGGAAACAGAACTCTTCACAGAAGACAAAGTTACCCACACTATTATTTTTCTTATTAAGTGACGTATCAAAAATTGATTAAATAATTAACTAAATGTTAACAATATGTTGTTTTTTTTGTTTTTTTTTGTTTCTCATTAGATCAAGCACAGCAGACTGTCACTCAAAGCCTATTGTATACCCATATTCCCTATGCACCTACAAGAAAATTAGCAATAAGTTAATTTTTGCAAATGTTTATCTCGATTAACATGAAGTTGATATGAGGAATCAGCATTTCTATGAACATCAAACTTTTTAGTTGGCATATCCATAGCAATGACAAATTTCACAAATAATCAAAATATTTTATCAACGAAATATTTAATGTTGAATTCCCCTTGTTGTATTTCAAGTTGTCAAATGTATCATGATGAAGGATTTTACAAAAAAGTGGGCAACATTTTTGTTTAATTTAAAAGGTGAGTCAATTAATAACACTGAACAACACTTACAACATAATTTTCCGGAACGCGTTTCGAAAGGTAACTTTCCTCCATTATCAACCGGACAATAACTGGGTTTCCATGGTATTTCATGGTGCAGATGGCAATGCTTCTTCTGATGTTTCTTCTGGTAACGGTTCAATGAACTTGCTGAAAATATCTTTCTGAGGAATGTCAAAATTAAATACTCGGTTTCTATTTTTTAAAATGAAGATTTGTTCCCATGTGGACAGTTCTTGTTTTCCAGTTATGTGTTTGAGAAGTTTCGGTTCTAGCTTTATGTCATGACTTTTTGTCCAAAAGTGAAACGCAACTGCTGATTTCTCTAATTGTTTACTCTTGATGTTCCTAACGTGTTTCTTGGATCTAATTTCTAAATTTCTTTTGGTTTTTCCTATGTATATTTCTTTACAATCACTGCATTCAATTTGGTATATGTTGCTGAAATGACTGTTCACAGATCATTGGCTAGTTCATAAAAGGTATATCAATGTTGTTAAAATTGTCATGATTTTCAATTTAGGCAACTACTTCAATTATCGGCATTCTGAAGTACTTTGTTTGTTCTAGATTAGGACAGTAAGTCACCTTCCAGCATAAGACTGTATTTCTAGAAAAATAAAGATATAAAAGTTTCTGGGTTGAGTGCAGTATGTGGTACCTCCGTAAAATGTTGGCATTAGTGAAGTTAAAAATATGTTGTACATTAGTAAGATGGTATCCTACTGCTTAAGAAGTAAAACTCACCTGGGGCATACAAAGTCCCATCATGACTCCACAAAAACCAAAGAGGTTTCCCAAAGCAGTTTTGGTGTCAATTGCAACCTGGATCCACTTATTTAATGCTTCTGCTCTATCTACCTCTGTTGCACAGGTCAAAATGGTCACTGCCACTAACAGCTTCAAACATTCAGTTCTGGTAACAAATAGTACATAGCTGTCACTGTATCTCAAAATGTGTAATAATGAGCCATTGTCATAGTACCTATTTGAACTAATGAATTGAAATGTATCAGTTTTAAAGCTCTACCTAAAATAGGTAATTTAATGAAATAATAGATTGTTTCTTTCATGAATGATTTTTCTATATAGATTTTAATAGGTATTTAAATTGCTCAGTAAATAATTTTTTAAAAATCATCTGAAATATTTACAATATTATAAACTGCCAAAACATAATTACTTCAATGGATTCACATTCACAAGCACTGTTATTATCCTACTAGACCATTCTAAAACACATGTTAGTGATGTTAGGACTTAGATTTTTATGCATGATGGCAGCCATCAATACAAAGAAAACTAATTCCAATAAATACAGGCCTCCAAAATACAAAAACTTGTTCATCATCCATCACAATAAATTGCTATAGGAATCTAGCATAAGTAAATATTTTACAAAACAGGAAAATTGGTCTCTAAACATGAAATTTTATTTTAAGAAAAGTATGTTTTTAGTAATGTGAGTCTTTTGCTTACTTTTTATTTGAAACACCACATCCACAATGTAGTATGCAAAAGAATTAGAAGGCATGCAGTTATTAGTTTCTGAAGTTAACCTGGCTGACTGAGCAGGATTGCTTGGGGCTCACATTTGGAAGGTCCCAGGTTCAATTCCTGATGGACCGCTCACTCTGACCATGCAGTTTTTCGCGATTTTTCCTGGTTGGTTCGCAAATACTATGTAATTCCACAATTTCTTCCATGTGTCAGGCAATGCACTGGTGGCTATATGGCACTGCTCTTTGTAAAGACCTGTCCAGGGTATTTAGTTTGACCTCCTGTGAAGACCTCCAAGTGTGGGTGTTTGGTCGCCATTCAGGGCCTTCATTTTACCCTTGAGGTACAATAAACCTCAGTAGTGCTTCCCTGGAGAAATTCCTCTCCTTATGTACCTTATCTTTCATTTGGGTGATGCATTTGAATGAGAAATGGCCTTTGGTACCCAACATTGCAGATTTTACCCAAACAGAATGGTATTTAAGTTTGATTAAATGCAAGGACCTTGCAAAGTATTTTATTAGCATATATGAGTTGTGTCTGGAAATTATTTACAGTACTAGTTTTTGGTTTGTTAATTTTTAACATGATATGATTTTGAAGATAACATGGGATCTTGTAATGTATGGTTAATTGCAATTAATTGATTTCTCACACTAGCCATGTGTAGGACAAAGATTGGAAAGGTAGAATCAGACTGAAAAATTCAATGCCATAGCCATGATTTGAACTATGGGACTTCTGAGCTACCATGGCAACATCCAGTACAACATTAAGTTCTCAAAATCTCTGGACCTTATAGTTGGTTAAACTATGAAGCCATAGACTTTAAGTACTTATATATTGTAAGTCGCCATTAGGGTGTTATCTCATATGTATTTGACATCCCCTTGTGGTTTACCAGGGAAAATCTGAGTCAGTAGAAGAATTTAATGTTGTGCCGGCATGTTATCATGGTAGCTCAGTGGTTAGTGCAAACAAGCGGAGACTGGAAGATCCATGGTTCAAATCCTGGCTATGGCGTTGAACTTTTCAATCTGATTCTACCTTTCCATATGGTTAATTATTTATTAACACAACATGATTTGGCACACAATGTCAATACATTTTTGCTAGCTTCCTGATGATTTCATAAGGGCATCAAGGATGAATCTTTGGGGACATATGCCACCACTCATGCACAGCTGCTCATAACTCATCATTGTTTCAAAATTGTTGACCTTACATCAAGTCCTTTCAACTAAAGCATAATCAGATTGAACCAGGTTTCATGAATATGATGGGTGCAGCACATGCTTGGGTTACAGCAGGACAAATTCTCCATCTCAATGCTGCTTCATCCCATATCTTAGCCATTTAATAAATGGTGAAAATTGCCAAAATAGAACACTTTTGGTTTTCATTGAAATTTCCTTTCATTTCAGATACAAAAAAGGAAAAGCAGATCCTTCAACCTGGAAAAAATAAAGCAAAAATCAACACACTGAAGGGTGTAGAATACAAAAGCTTGAACCAAAGGGGGAGGGGGCAATAAAATTGAAGTTAAATGAAACCTTGACTTAACCATGGTGCTCATCACAAGTATGCTTGAAATCAAAAAATGAAAGGAAGTTTGCTTCTATTAGTGGAGAAGATCACACTCAAATATTTCAGTCATTCTGGTCAGATATGAAATGCAAGCAACAAACACTTTATGTTATTACTCCGATAAATAAGAAAGATTTTAAACAGTACGCAAAAGTGGGAGAGCCCGGAAGAAAATAAAGTCTTCAATATCAATTGAAAGCTCCAGGTAATTTGTAAATTGTAAATTGTCTGCAAGGAAATATTTCTGTCAACATTAGGAGTTGATGAGTGGTGAGTCAGCAGCTGAGTCAAGCAAAATGGAGAGAGGGCTTCAAAAGTAAAGAGGCAAGTGAATGGCTGCTTACTCAGAGAAAATGTTGCTAAGTTTCCAGATAAAGTTCCAAATCTCCCAACCCATTTGTAAGTCATCTACTTCTATACTGTGCTTGGAGCCACAGTACCTACTCATCATATTTGTGAGTTTTATATAGTATTTAAAGAAGACTGGTTTAACAGTTTCCAGCCTTTGGTATAAGAGACACACTCCTTAGGGGGTTAAGGAACGCAACATTGTCCTGTTCAAACTGAAGTGAGAAGTGTGATCTCTGTGTTTCATACAAGCTATGCACTCTTTCTGAGAATGAGTATAATGCACGTCAGTTAAAGAAAGAAACAGCTAGAGGGGAGAAATGCTCACACAAAAAAGAAGCAGATGAAGAGAAATGTTGTGCACTTACCATGGAAATCCAAGCAGTGCAACTACTTAGCCACTTAGGCTAGTGTGCTGTATTTTAAACAGAAATTGGAATGTCACAACATAACAGTTTATAATTTAGGAGATGCTTCTGTGATTGTGGTAATCGAGGGGGCACACCTCAACTCACCGTGACTCTGACATGGATCTATTGCAGAATACATACCTCCCGCCTCAGGAGGAATGGATGAGGTGAAGTGATACTGCAGGTTTGTCAGAGGATGGAGCCAATGAAGCCTAGAGATGCACAGAAGTCCCTAACAGTTACAGAGGTTATCATCTAATGCACGACTAAAATATGCCCACTACCCACGGAGAGGGCAATCCTTGGGCTGCAACTTCCAGGAAGGGCCAGGAAAGGAGGGCTTTTACAGAACATCTGTGGCATCTATCCACATTTGCTGCAATGTACCATGCTGCCAACCAAACCTGAAAGATGAGGGAGGGAAATGAAAAAGGAATGGAATGGAATCCATGGAGAAGAGAATCCCCCAAACTCACCTAGGGACAAAGGGAAGCCGCAGAAAAACCCAAGTCAAAGTGGTCATGCGACTTGGATCGAACCTGATACCTTCCACATGTGAATTGCACATCTTGCCAAGGTGCCACCTCACTCAGTAGGTGCTTCTGTATTGTGTTACATTTGGCACTAAGATGAAGAGTGTCTGGACGCTAATGCATTTGCAACAAGTATTGCAGATTTCTTGGACACAGAAATAAAGAGCTGGGACAGAAATAAGAAAAAAAATATTCCATAGTGATGGCTGCTTTGCACAAAATAGAAATCTGTTTGGTCTAATGTACTGCAGTACTATAGCACAACTAGTGGAAACACAACTATGCAAAAATATTCAGTGAAAGAACACACAAAGATAAAATAGTACAGAGTTCATTCCACTATCGAGAGAAACAAAAGGAACAGGAATCTGTATTCTCCTGCCAATTATGTCATTTGCTCAAAGAAGCAAGAAGTGGTAAACAAGGAAAATGTATAGTGAAGTATTTGCAGAATGCCTTTTTGAAAAACTTCATAGGTATCCAGTACTACAAGTTAAAACATCGAGGTAAAAAAGTAGGGAAGTTATGTGTCACCAATATTGCAGCACTCAAATACAGCTCTGTATCTAGTTACTGACTACAATATAAATTACACTGATGATTGACGTTACTTCCAAGATGCTCAAATGCACTCATGGGTAACATAAACCTTTTTATGCTGGACCAATTCCTATTTCAACACAAAAAATAATGCTTTGATGTCATTGAAAGCAATAATTCCCAAGGATTACCATACACTCTATGAGAGCCTACTTTGTTAATAGAACAGGCAATATAGTCTGGGCTAATTCCCAAGATTTTCTTATATATTGAGTTTGTGTATTGCCTTGACAGGTATCATTAAACTGATATTAATAGAACAAACATACTGAAGCTATTAACAGTGAAGCAAATTAAATCAACAAATATTAATAAATATCAGTGCATACATTCTAGGTAAAACTGGATCCTAGAATGTATGCACTTCTCAAAATTCATAAACTGGGGTATAAAACGCAATCTGTTGTAAATTGTATAAGTACACCTACTTTCTTCTTCTTCTTCTTCTTCTTCTTCTTCTTCTTCTTCTTCTTCTTCTTCTTCTTCTTCTGATTATCCTTTCCATATGCAGGATTTATGCCCCATAGGACCTACAAGCTTATACCTAGCGTCAGATACCTGTCGGGGAGCAGACTAATCTATGGACTGGACATAGTAAAGACCTGAAAGCAGGTGGTCAGCCCAGCACCAGCTATGAGAGTGAAGAAGAGTATGATATGAAACGCAGTCAAAATGGATGATCAGAAAGGTCATGATGGAGCAGTTAGTGGAATGACTGGCAGGGGAAACCGGAGAACCCAAACAAAACCTGCCCAGATGATGCTTTGTCCACCACCAATACCACATGTGGGTCCCTGGGATCGAACCTTGGTAATCACCTACACTTCCAATCTATCTAAACGGTTAAATAAAAAATTCAGTAGGTACTTTTAATAGATTTGAGTATTAAAAATTCTTTTGAATTAGTGGAAAAGATCAACAACACAGCATATGGTCTGCTAATGATAAACTTGTTTCTTTTTAAGCATCTGCTTTATTTCCTAGCATTCCTTGATAAACAATTTTGATGTTTATGAGAAAATGGTTATGTTCTATACAGTTAAATGAATTACTAAATGATTTTGTTAAGGTTTTCAAACTTTGTTTGGGTCAACATTTTTTTCAATTTTAATGGACAATTCTTTCAACAGAAGTTTCTTGTTGATCCCTTCATGAGCTTTTTACAAAAACAAATCACTAATGCATTTCCTCTAATTTTTAAAACTTGGTATAAGTATGTAAGTGATAGTTTTGCTATTGTTCCTGGTAAACATACAAATAAGTGATGCTTAAAAACTTCTAAACTTACTAGACAAAGCTAGATAAATATATATATTACTAGATAAATATAACAATATAACATATAAATGTAACAATATAACAATAAATTGAACTTTGGCATTTATAGAAAAGCAATTCATACAGATAATTTCATAAAAATTACGGCTTTAGCCCTTTTCCACATAAATTTGCAATTTTTCATAGCTTAATTTATAGGTTAATGATTATACACCTTAATAAAGAAGAATTTAATATAGATTTTACACATAAAAGAAAGAAAAAATTTAAATATCAAAAAACTAAAACATTTTTGTACTCTCAAGAAAATAAAAGAAGATTGTAATTTTAAAAAACTTACCATCCTTGGGCTTGTAAACAATGTACAAAGATTTTTAAAGAATATGAAATAATTTTAGTTCCTCAAAATAAAAATAATACAAAAACTTTGCTAAATGTTTCTATAAAGAATGAAGTTTAAAATAATAAAACGTCTGGCATTTACCAATTTAGCTGTTTAAATTGTGACAGGGTTAATTTACCTTGGTAAGACCAAACACCATTTGCAAAATAGAATAGAAGAATTTAATTTAAAAGGTGAGTCAATTAATAACACTAAACAACACTTACATTATAATTTTCTGGAACGTGTTTCGGAGGTTAACTTTTCTCCATTATCAACCGGACAATAACTGGGTTTCCATGGTATTTCATGGTGCGGATGGCGATGCTTCTTCTGATTTTCTTCTGGTAACGGTTCAAGGAACTTGCTGAAAATATCTTTCTGGGGAATGTCGAAATTAAATACTCAGTTTTTACTTTTTAAAATGAAGATTTGTTCCCATGTGGACAGTTCTTGTTTTTCAGTTATGTGTTCAAGAAGTTTCAGTTCTGACTTCTCAAACACATAACCGGAAAACAAGAACTGTCCACATGGGAACAAATCTTCATTTTAAAAAATAAAAACAGAGTATTTAATTTCGACATTCCCCAGAAAGATATTTTCAGCAAGTTCCTTGAACCATTACCAGAAGTAACATCAGAAGAAGCATTGCCATCCGCACCATGAAATACCATGGAAACCCAGTTATTGTCCAGTTGATAATGGAGGAAATTTAACCTCCGAAACGCCTTCCGTAAAATTATAATGTAAGTGTTGTTTAGTGTTATTAATTGACTCACCTTTTAAATTAAATTGATTATAACAACACTGTTTTCAAACTTCTATGAAAGGAAGATAGAATAAAAAAATATTTTAGAAATAGAATAAAAAAATATTTTAGAAATATGAAATATCAAAAGATTGATAAATCAGCTTTGGCAGATCATTTTTGGTCATTTAGTCATGAAATAAATCCATAGGTTAATTATCACAATAATTAACTGAACCCACAGATTTGGTGGTGGAGGAAAAAGATTTATTTTGAAAAATAAAGATTGCATAATGAATTTTGATATTCTGCGATAAATTTGTTTTACTTTTGTTGGCAATGCTATAGAAAAGAATCTGTTGCCTAGTGGCAGTAGTGGTATCAACAAAACAACTGACGTGAAACTATATATATTATCCTGTTGGATTTTACATGGTTATAAAAAATAATTGAAGGTTTAGTCCCTAATATTAATTAATATTTGTTGATATTAACAACTTAAGTTTGGAGATTGTGTTTTCACTAATTTGTCTTTCACCTTGTTAATTAAACAATCAAGTATTAAAAGCTTCTAGCTTGAAAAATTATCCAGATATTGCAATGTCAAAACCCCGCATCTCACAAAAATGGCTGTAATTACTATAAATGCTTAAAATAATTCTAAAAATGCATCTTATGCATTTTGTTTTTCAGTATACATATTTAGACACATAAAAGTATAGCAAATTCTGAATTACAGCTGTGCATAAGAGTGTTTTTCTGGTTTCCTGAATATTACTGTTTTTTTTTTTTTAAATACAAGGTTTTCCCATTGAAATAACGAAATTTTCCTTGTGTTGTTGTTTTAGTTAATAATATGCCCTGTTTTCCTTAGAGCTGATGTGCAATGAAATGTTAACAAGAATGGCAACACTGCTTATTGGCTTATAAAATAGATAAAAATATTTGTAGGTATGTGGTTCTTCACTAATTATCATGACGCTAAGACCTCAACCTTAACTAACAGGAATTAAAACAAAATTTCTGGGCTTGATCCCCACTTTTATTTTTTGGTAGAATTTAGGAGATCAAACTGAGGGGTTCCAGCCCCTCCCTGAAATTTCTTTTTTGATAGCACAATAGCAGTGAAACTAATTTGAGCCTGCCTCTGTACCGTGATGGTTAGCGTGTCTGCCTCACGTTCAAGAGGTCATGAGTTTGAATCTCGCCTAGGGTAAATTATCCAGATAAGGTTTTTTCTGTGGTTTTCCTTTATCCTGAGAAGACAAATGTGGGGTAATTTATAGCTCTATTGGCCTCGGGCTCATTTGAGCATCAGTTCACCCATCCGATATGACATTACGTTGGAGGACGTTAACAAAAAACAAAAAAGAAACTAATTTGATAAGAAAAGGTAATCTCAAATATCTGAGATAAAATTAATCCCAAGAAAAATATTTCTTCAGAAAGAGAATCTTAATTTTTCAAACAGAAATTATCTTAAAACACCATGATTTAAAGATGTGACTTCTTTGGTTGTCTATGGTTTTCACAATATGCTGACCATTTTGCCAGTTTCCACTGGTTCTGCAGAAATAACTTTTTCAACAGAAAGGCAATTAAAGACATATATGAGAAGCAAAGCTGGACTTGCCTTGCTGCCGATTCACAATGATGTTTATGTATCTGGTGATGAAGTTGTCTGCAAGTGTTCCAAATGTTTAATTTTAAGTAGGTTACTCACTGTCTCCTCCCCCATTAAAAATTCTATATACACTTCTGACTTACATTGTCAAACATTATTCAGTGCTCTAGATGATAATGAAACCAAGTTAAGATCAACTGAGTTTAACATTACATACAGCAATCAGAGAATAAGACTAAGATAATTCCAGAGCTATGATAAGATGTGTTGTTTGCTACTTCAGAAAATAATTCATTCTAAGATTAACATTTATTGCAAATCCTCTTCTTGTTTTGATGAGCAGTCTACCTTTCAAAATCTTTGACAAGTTTATTTTTATCACTGTTTAAAAGATATATGCTAGCCCTGGGGAACAGTGCTCCCAAGGTGTGAAGCTCTCCACCCTTCATGACCACAAAGTGTAGAGAATGGTTCAGTTTTGGAGTTGCAGTAGCATGTGCTGAAATGTTTCTCTAAACAAGCATTGATGGTTTTTACATTCAACGTGAACCTAGCCAAACAAATCTTCACTGGTGAATGAATAACAGAGCTTTTTTGTTCCAAAGCACAGCAAACTGTTTGCTTGATACGCTCACAGCAAATGCAATTTGTTACATAGTTTAATACGAGGAGACACTTTGTATGCAAGCATAAATGTTGATATGCAGTGATAAATTATCAGGAGTAGATGGATGAAAATCTCTCAATCAACTGAAGCCAAAAGCAAAACAGAACCAAAATTATGAAAGTTTCTTTACTGTAAACATCACTGGAACTATGCACAATAGCTACATAATTGGAAGGGACATTGCAAAGGCAATCAGAGTTTTTTAGAAGGCAAAGTTGAGAAGAATATCAAACGTGGAGCCCAACATTGACAAACTTGTGGCAAACAAAAAATGCTAACAAGAAAAATAAAGTGTATGAATGTATAGGAATAATTGCCAAGAAACAGAATAGTTGTGTTACATTTTCATTACATGTACATAATTATACTACAGTTATACTGTTTAGAAAAGCTGTTTGCTACATGAAAGGCTAAATAAAACCATTCTGTATACCGCCAAATAATTTGTCGTGAAACTAACATAGAAATAAAATCATTAATATTTTACTTCACATAAAGAAAATGAATCCTACAACCTGACCGTATACACAGCCTGCCACTGGTAGGGAAAATCAGTTCCACATAGTGTATGTGTATGTAAGTGTACTTACAGCTACTGCAGGAAACGAGGGGAGAGACTTACTCTGTTCACACTTTTGGGTTACTGTTCCCCAGGAGTAATTTATATGATTGAATCTAAGCAACATAAGGAAGACCAACCTCTCAACAAGATCCAACCGCAGCTGATGCCCATGAGGTAGAGTTATGAGCTCTATACCAGAACCTATGCCTAATCCCAGGTCACTGTTCTCACCAGTACTGCTCCCTATTATAAGCTCCAAGTCAACCTTAGTCAAGTGATTTGCAAGTATTCTTGGTCCATTGTCCTGGAGCATTATCTTGACACCTTGCAGCGCCGTCGCATCCAAAGGCTTATTCTCTAACGTAGGAAGAAGTAATGTTTGGAAGTTCTCCAAATCGAAGGCGGAAGGAGGTTCCGGATCCGGTATCGAGAGCATGAGCAGCGAGTCTTCTGCAGCAGAGTCATATTCCAGAGGTTTCAGCGTGGACGAGGAACAAGAAGTAGCCATGCCGCCACCTCCGCTCAGCTGTCGGGAATGGTAACGAGGATTCTTTATGACGACTCCGCGGTGAGTTGGTTGTATCACTGGAGTTGCGATGGGATCCGTGGCGTCCCCAGCTGCCGAGCTCTGCGCTGAGTCTCCGGAACCGTTTCCAGAATCACTCCCGGAAGCGTGATACGACGCTACACGTTGGAATGTCCCCTGATGGTGATGTCCCTGTGCTGTGGAAGAGGAAGTGTTGGCATCAGAGCCCATACCCTCGCCGCTGCTGCTACTTCCGATTTTCTCAGGTAAGGGTGGTGCAGCACTACTGTCCTTGGAGGATGAACGCATCATAGAGGGCACACGACTAGGTTTTGGTGGCGGAGTATCGCCTGTGTCGGTGTCTCCCTCCTGTTCGACATATAGCCCGAAACGTCTCCGCTCCATACAGGGGCTGAGAGCAGGGTCGCTGGTGACGCGCACCATCTTGTTGTTGGGGAGGGTAGACGTGCTGCCTGGGGCTTGCTGGGACAATGGTTGTTTGCCGCCGCAGGGTCTTGGAAGGGAATGCGATGAGAACTTGCTGCCGTTGCTGTTCTCGTGGCTATTGTACGCGGACCGGGACATTGCCGTCTGTATCACCCCATCGGCGCTATTGCTCTTCTCGTCACCTCGTGGAGACAGCACCTGGCCCGAGGATGGAGGTCTACCGTTGAGCTGCTCCGCCGGTGTCAGAGACTGACTCCGTTGTTTCTTGCTGGGCAGTCTTGGAGGAGTTTCCCTCTTGGATCGAGGGGGAGAGTGTACCGGACTCTTGTAGGAGTTGTATGGGTTATACCGAAGGGTCCCAGTCGGTCCGGATCCCTGCAAGGGTGAAGCAAGTGGGGATACTGCATCCCTCTGTTGCTGCTGAAGACCGTACTTGCTGGCGTAGAAGGAAAGCGGGTACAAACGATTCCGAGGCGAGATGATGCGAGCTCCAGATGCCGACGAGATGGACTTGCCGGAACCCACGTAGTAAGTGATGAGATCGGGTACTGTGTCATAGGCGTCGTCCTCGAACTGATACTGCACCCGCTCATACACAGTGTCGGGTTGGATCACAACCTGCGAACATACGGTCAAGTCCACGTTAGCAAACAAAAATCACAACAATTTTCATAAACGTCTCTAAGATATAATCTATACAGAACTCTACACGACTTCCAAGGTTAAATCTACTTGTAGCTATGTTAAGTGCTATCGTCGTTCAGTTGTTTTTGGCCATGTCATGGAAAGAGTATAGAATTTAATGTAAAGAATACAACTACTACTTTTAAACATTTGACTATCGAAGCGATAGCTTTCTCAGTCCCATTTGTACCTATAACAAAATGTGTAAGCAACAGGTATAGGACTTTATTAGCATTAAAGCCAGGAGAAAAGGAAATAAAGTTGAACTGTTATTAGGCATAAAACAGGCACATCGAAGGAAATAAACCACCACCCATACCTTGTACAGTCGTTTTATATTTGCAGGTAGCACTTACAAGTTCGTGTTTACCTGGATATCAGTGACCCTTGGCCACTGTAATTTTATTTATTCAGTTCAATACAGTTACATTCTTTAATATGATATAGGGTGTAAGTGTACATAAATTGAATCCAACTGCTAAAGCATCCTTATACCTGGTAATGAAATTAATTCTACAAACGTTTATCTCGATTAACTTGAAGTAGATAGAAAAATAAGCTAGGTTCTATTAACGACGGTATATAGAATCTACAGAAAAATAAACGACAACGGATAGTTAAGCGTTTGCAGAAATGCGTATATTATACAATTCCTTGTTGGTACAAGAAGGTTATAGGAAGTTAAAACTACAGTTAAATCTTCCGAAAGCGGGTTGAAATATACGGGCTCTGAAATTCCTGTCGAATGACATCAAGAGAAAGAAACGAATTTTGCTGGAGCACTTCAAAATATGTATTGCAAACTTAAAGGGAATATCTTGGAAATTGTTAATAACAGAAGGCAAATATTTGACAAATAGTGCGTTTTAACGACATTACGTCTGTAATGAATCTTTGTCTATTTCTTATGGTTTACCAGTACTAGAAAATCCCTGCATAATAAGGAGGACTTCACTGGCTACTGCTAGCATGACATTCCATATATACGATTTACTTGTCAGACTTCGACATGACTTCACATATCACTTGACATTGTAATCGAAATCCTTACAGCTATATTTTAAAACATAATGATGGTAAAACATTTTCCATGTAAGCGATATTTTGGAGTAATCGTTTTCTTTAAAGTCTTTCAAATAAGATGCTTGTCTTAAATACAAAGTTTGATATTTATGTGACATTTCTTTTGTACTTACGGAGAGAGAGAGAGAGGGGGAGGAAGGAAGGGAGAGAGAGAAATTGTGTGTGTGTGTGTGTGTGTGTGTGTGTGTGTGTGTGTGTGTGTGTGTGTGTGTGTGTGTGTGTGTGTGCAGTGGCGTAGCCTGATTACTAGACTCGTGTATGTAACCCAACGAATATTGTAAAGTTCGTTAAAATATGACCCCACCCAAACAGCATTGCCCTTCGGAGTTTTCATCTTTTACAAAATTGCCTCAAATGAGAGCATGGTTCAAGAGAAAGTATATTTTTCTATCAGAATTAACATCCTGAAGAAGGCCATGGAGTCTGTAATGGCCGAAAGCTTGATGTTCATAAATCTGACACGGCTGATCATCCGTGAAGCCTTGATTAATAACGCTCGCCGTGAAAGCTTCAAATCTTACATCTGTAAAGCAAATAAACCTCTCTTCAACATTTGTGTAACAAACGGTACAGAGTTATTCTTCACTATTAATCTAATATTAACGAAACAAAGAAGGCATCCTTCTTAATTCCATGTTGAATTCTCCAAGTGCTCTTTCAGAGATGTGCCATACGTACCAATTAATCTAAATATTCAATATAGTCGCCTCTGTTTGAAAATCCTTTCTCATAGTGACTATGAAGCTATGTTTTCTTAGGAAACATACAGCCAGTAAAAGAATGAGAAACTAAGCTCTGTTGTTTTTCACTTCTTGTTATGCTGTTCAACTGAGAGCTCATACTGATTACACTGGACAACAAATTTTGACTTTTGTTTGTGACATGAATGAAACCTAACTTTTATATTCGATTACACTATGCTGAACACGAATATGCCAACAAGAATAGTAGATTAGTTCTGGTTTGAGAATAATATTAAGGAAAAATACGATAGTAATGTTTTCCACACAAATCTATATATATATGAGCTGAGGAGCATCAGTGATGACTGTCCAACAGTAGCCAGCAAGCATTCTTGCACCCTACTTTCCCTGGTAACGTTTCTCCATTAATGAGATTTGTAGGTGGAAACGCTCGCCATGTTCATCGCTTACTTCCCCAGAACGTTTAGGAAAACAATTCAGATAGAAGTGTAAAAAGTGTAGTTTAACGGACATGTTGCATCCCATTTTGTGATAAAGTGACAGCAAATTTGTAACAAGGTCCTCATAGTTTTCAGTTCCTTTGTTTCTCCAACAAATTGTTTACAGCTTCTTTGGAATAAATCCACGCCACTTTCTCAACATCCCTTAAAAGGTGCTCAAATATCTCATCGTGGTAAAGCTGACGAATCTAACAGTTTATACATAGGAGACTACAAAACGCCCTCAACGAACTATAGGATTGATTCACCAAACGGCGGATCAAGGTGAATGCGAAGAAAACGCAGGCTATTATATTCACCAAAAGAATCAATCATAGACTAGGGAAACACCAACTTCCCCACTCACCATATTCGGAGAAAATATCGAGTGGAAAAGCACAGTTACCTGGCTAGGGCTTCAAATGGACCAGGAACTCACATGGAAACAGCACGTATTCCAAATAAGGGGAAAAGCAAACGCCCAATTAGGCAAGCTCTATCCCCTTATAAACATGAACTCACAGCTAAACCTCAAAATGGGACTAACATTATACAAGACGCTAATTCGCCCAATATTGACATATGCTGCTTCGGTCTGGTTATGCCGCCAAAATACACATCAAGCGCCTACAAAGACTCCAAAACAAAATACTACGAATGATAGCAAAAGTGCCTTACACAATTCCGGCTGACATACTGCACGACGAATTAAAAATGCACAAGATAGAACAATTCATTAAAAAACTCTCACACGGCACCTGTAAACACTTACACAAGGACCACAACCCACAAGTACAGAATATAGGAAAATACACAATGGAAATGTACAAGTACGCTAGACCACTATCGCTTTTCGGCAGAAATCTAACACAAAACAACACAGAAGTACAGGAATTCTTGAACAATCTACTAGAACACGATTGACTATGACTCATGACTAGTTTCCTCATCTAACTCACTACTAGACCTTCCTTTTTCTTGTTTCAAACCGCAGCCTGCTACAGAGCCCTTCAAGCCCTTGGCGATAGCCAAGGCGGATCGGGAGATCCAGAGGCCTCCCACCAGTGCCCTACGTGCGCGGTGATAGTGGGCCACTGTATTATGGAGTAGGACACTCCGACGACCGAGCGACCTCAAAGGAACAAACGCCAAGACCAGCCGGCACTCAGCCGGACCATCACAATATCACAATTTCAATAGCAATAGTATTGACACAGCTAGAATTCTAGCGCAAATACATGACTTTAAGCAATAGCATAGTTAATCACTAAACACTAGCCATAAGCTAACGACTTCCAGGTCAATTACCTGTGCAGCACAAAGATTGCACGAATAACACAATGTGAAGCCGGAACGGGCTTGAAGCCTAATCCTTGTACTGGAAAAGAAGAAGAAGAAGAAGAAGAAGAAGAAGAAGACGAAGACGAAGAAGAAGAAGAACATACTTATAATCGTACGCAAATACTAACAATGTTCATCATTAAATACTAGCATATAGCATAACGAGTGGCAGGTGCAACACTAGACATAAGATTGCACGAATACTAAATTAGCTAACACTTCAGCTAACGACAATACCTGTGCAAAACTTACATAATAAATATATGTAATTCGCTTGGTCCTGTCCAGGTTTCATGGACATTACCAAGAAGTAACTAGACGCGTTCGCATGCAGGGCATGCTGTTAAAGCTTTCAAGTACTAAACCGGGGTGCCTTGCGGGACCCGACTAATGCACGAAAACATTGCAATACATGAACTAACACATGGAGAGGTTTTTTAGTGAGTACATCTCCCACTTCAGGGCGCAGGGACCCTCAAATCTTTGGCCATAGCATGTGGGCCTTCTCTTGTAACAGGGTTTTTCCCCTCCACGTTTAAAAAAATGCCGAACACATACAACCAACAAAACATATCGCAAATTGCTCTCTATTTACGACTATAAATACCATAATGTTAGCGTGATTCTTAACACAAGATGTATTTTAACTCTGTAATTACCGTGGGTCAAGCGGTTTCCTGCAGCTGACGACCAATGTCGTTGACCCAAGCTTTGTTTCGTAAAATTCTGCCACCAAGTTTTTGCGGAGTGGAGCGAATTCAAATCACAATATTTAGGAAAACTTGCTTTTTAATGACATTTGAACGATTATGCACAACAAATAATAATGAACATCAATTTTGCAAACATGTTGAGGAAAATTACTGGGTATGTAATACATCTCTCACATCCACTGACACTACGCCTCCATCTCTCTCTCTCTCTCTCTCTCTCTCTCTCTCTCTCTCTCTCTCTCTCTCTCTCTCTCTCTCTCTCTCTCTCTCTCTCTCCTTGCTAAAAAATTTATTTTTGATTTCAGTGAGCTTCAAAAGATGTACCTATTTCCGGTAAAATTTCAATATCAACATTTTGGGTGGAATATAATGCGGTGAAATACAATATAATCCAGGAACTAAAGGTCGTTTGAACATCCCTGCTGCGCAGATCACTCTCGGGCTTTTATCAGGTCAAAATGTTTCCTCGACATCTTTTCTCAGGTTGTGTGAGTGCCAGTAGAAACAAGTTGTTATTGTGCATTCAGTGACTGTTTGAAACTGTGTGATTCGAATGCAAGGTTAGAGGTATTGGATTTTTGAATGCTTATATGTTGAAACCGGCAGAAATTTACGGTCAACTAAAAAGTGTATAGCGATGCGTAATGAACAAAGGAATGTGAGAAAATATTAAGTGCACGAACAAACGTACACGATGGAAGTCGTCTGCGTATCCTCACTTATTAGTGATTACAGATACTTTGAAAAGTCAACTGAACAATAAAATCATATACGACACGCGTAACCCTAGATATGTCAAATATTTCTTTCCCAAATATTTGTCTTATTTGTTTGGTGGAACTGTGTCCGAACATCTTGGTTTAATGGACTGGCGTCAGTCGATTGTTACACAGAAATTCTAAAGCTCGTGGACAGATATGACAAATGCTTAAGTAACGAAGTAGCAAGTGACATGGTTACAGAGAAGAAGGAGAAGAAGGAGAAGAAGGAGGCTATGATTGGTTACAGCAATCCGACAGAGAATGAAGATGGTGGGAAAACGCAAACATTTGCAGAGCACCAAGTAACAGTGAGTGGCCGTGTAGACGAAGATAATGCAAATTTTACTCAAATAACAAAGGGGCAATTTCAAAGTTAAGTGGAAGTAAACCGAGTAAACAAGGACATGAGCAGTATGACCATGTGGAATGGGAGGATAGAGAAACAAGCACTACGTACGAGGTGGGTAGAATGGAATGTGAGAAGAGCGAACGGAAAAGAGCAGCACGTAATTGGAAAGATAATTCACAAAGGTGGGTATCAGATAGTGAAAATGTGTTAATATATATGAAAACGAAAAAAGGGAGGAATATGATGCCCCACGCCGTGTGCCAAGGAAGAACAAGTGGTTAAGTTAACCGTGTTCAGGGTTGGTAGTAGGGATGGAAATAAAGTTTATGGATAAAGTCAAGCAGGTATTATAAAAAAGCGAAAGTTAAGTGAGGAAAGAAAGCGAAAGAAAAAAGTCAATCAGCGAGGTGTAGGAAATTAGCAAATGACCATGAAACATAAGAAAGAGTGAGGGGGGAAATAAATGTTAGAATGGAATGGGTACTTTAAAATAATAATGAACTCAAGCAAATGGAAAGTACAAGAGAATTTGGTGAAAATAAGTGAACCAAAAGACGAAAGTTAAAAGAAAAGACAAATTGGAATAATGTTAATTAATATTAATCAAAGAATAAACAGCACACGTGAAGAATCATATGTAGAGAATCTCAGAGGGCTGTCCAATTGACAGAGAGGCTAGGGCCCAAGTTTATGGACAGCCCAAGAGGTATATGCTATAGTATTCAATAAATTCATATTCATATTTCATATTTAAATAACGAAAGTGATCATGCGGAGAAATAAAGTGAGCTTCAATTTTGAAACATGTTTTTTAATAAAATATATTGTCGCACCGGCCGTAAGCCCGGGCGCTGCTGGTAAGAGTTGACGGTCTAGGCCTGAGCTCTGCCGGCAGCAGGAACGGGCCGGGGACGCTTACTTGCCTTGATGACCCGTCCTCCGGAAGGACAATGGGCCATGCAGAAGTAGTAGCTATCGTCTGCTTTTTAACATCTAGACTGTTCCTCCCTATTCACTCCAGAGCATTCCATATCCAGAACTCTCTCATTGTATGAGGCAATATATAAGGGACTCGCTCGTGCCCAGAGACGAAGTTGTTCCAGTTGTTCTTGTAGCGAAGTGTTGGAGATAAACGTTTACGAAGCGTTCAGTGGACGGCACCTGTGAATCGTGCCAAGTGCAGTTCAGTACGAGTTGTAATCGGACAGTTCTTTATTGTGATTCGATTCGGCAGTTGTTTTGTTGCTCTGAGTTTGTGTGATCTAAGTGTAACGTTAGCACTATGCTGACTAGAAGGCAACAAAGTGTGATTACTACTAACTGGTGTTTTCTCATTTGTTATAATATTTCC
This sequence comes from Tenodera sinensis, assembly GCA_030765045.1. NCBI lineage: Eukaryota > Metazoa > Arthropoda > Insecta > Mantodea > Mantidae > Tenodera > Tenodera sinensis. The sequence goes on from JAUKNM010000103.1 coordinate 201,468, forward strand.
TGAATAATATACATATTATAGCCAAAATGTCTTTACTCCGCGGATTACCGTCGTACATCCTTTATCTTATTAAAGTCAGATGATAGAGAAGGCAGAGAGAGAGTACAAAGACCTTTATTTCTAATTTTTATAAAGGAGAACGTGCCCAAACATTCTTCGATTTTTGGCAATCTATCTCCTTATAGGGGCTATATCAGGTATGAGCACGAGAGGAGAGGTTTTTCTTGAACTTGACTCACTCACTCCACATTCTCTTGCCTAGTGACGAAACTTGTTTTGATACAACATGCGCAGTGTTGTCCACCTGTTTGTTCCACCTGCGCGGTAGTAATCATTTCTACGCTGTTTCTATTTTATTCATGTTAAACATATTTTGCATAATAATTATTACAGCCGCCTACTGTGGTTAGGCAGATTATACACCCTCAAGCTTATAAACTTTATTTATCTTATGCTCGTAATATTCTTGCGTTGTCTTATGATTAACATACTAAATTGTTTCTCTTTCACAATGAATAAAGCAGTAAACTTCCATTGCTATTTAGCCTTAAATATTTTTAAACTGTTTGATCAGCATAATAAATCGTTTCGTTTTAAGCTCAATGCTGTGTTCAAACATTAAAACAAGATACACCGCAGCTTATATTAAATAAACTAATAAGAAACATAACCCCTAAAAAGTGGAATTATGTCGTCCCTTTTATATGTTTACAAATACAGTGTTTCCAAACTGTAAATAAATACCTGTAAGTTCACCAAGTTTGCTTTATGCTTCTGATCATAGTGGCATTTTATATTGTAATGCTTTATATTTGCAAATTGAAATACGCATTTCCTGTTTTTATAACTTAGAAAATATTCTCTGCCACTTTTCAAGAAACGAAGCCATACTCGCCACTGAATGAGCCATGTCGGAGCTGAACAGCAGTGAAGGGGAGGGATGGCAGGTGGAGTGATGCAAGAATGCGTTTTTGTGAAATGGCCCTTATGAACCAATTTTGCCTATGCCTGGTGTATGACCAAGGCTGCGGCGATGGAATACCAGAAGCTCTTTCCAAGGAATAAGCGACCACAGAGTGATTCCAGAGCCCTGCATACGTACCATCATGTACAGAGAAGATTTACTTGAGGTGGGATGGCATATTTCAGAGTACAATCGCTGAATGGAGCTTTCTGAGTGGTGATCAATGTATAGAGGTAAAAATAGAACAGCAATATCACGGATCAATGGAATCGAAAGCACAATTACAGAGCCTTTAAAGAAAATGAATGTCTGATCAATTCAACTGGAAGAGAAAAATGTAGATCTGTAAAATGCATGTGTAGCTCATGGAATCCCCGAATCCATTAGTTTGGGAATTTCCAATACCCAGCTCGGTTTTGCAGTATCTGTAAGATCGTTTCCAGTATTAGTTCCCATAATGCCATAGCCTACCTCTGAAAGAAAAGGAGTAATGTAGCTTGTGTGACCTTTCCAGAAAGTAATTTTAAGTTTTTGTTTTATTTGATGTTCTAAGGGTGTACTTGGGTGTACACGAGAGGACAGGTAGCGATTGAACGTCCCTTACTCACCCCACATTCTCTTGTCGAGTGACGAAGGTTGTTTTGATACAACAAGCGCAGTGGTGGCTTCGTTCCACCTGTAGTAATAATTTCTGCACCAGTACAGGGCTTTCAAATTGGTTCTTCACCGCCGCAAGGCCTTTTGCCTGTGCGGGTTTGAAGCTGCTGCGGCCGGTTTTTTTTTTTTTTTTTTTTTTTTTTTTTTTTTTTTTTTAACAAAATTTTTTTGAAAAAAATTTTAAAGAATTTTAAAATTTTTAATTTTTTTTTAAGGGGAGACAGAAAGAGAGTTGGAAGGGAGATAGAGTTGGCTTATTACGCCGGGATATAGATTTATTGGGGAGGAGTGTAACGTTGTCACGAGGTCCCGCTTAGCACCCTCGGTAGTGCGGGTATGCTAGCCGACCGGAGTCGACTTTAATTTGTGGTTACCGGGTGGCAGCCATGACCAGGCCCTGACTGACACACACGGGTAGTTCTTCGTGTGGAGGGGAGTTGGTCGTGAATCGGCGGAGACTGCGATGTGGGTTCCGGTGAACGGCGATGACTGTGGTGGCGCTTGTTATTCAGGTGGTGGAAAGAATGCGCTCTCGTCAAGTCCGGAGGCAGTGCAGAGCCTTCCTCTGCACCGGTAGCTGCACGGGGAGTTGTAGTGGTGGATGAGTCCATATCTCTTGAAGAGTGCAATTTGTTCTGGTGTCGGAATCTTGCGTCCTTCTGGTAGTGCGTTTGGCGTTGTGGGTTGTGACCAGGGTTGGTTATGTTGCGTTGCAGGAGCTGGCGATGTAGTCCAGGGTTGGCGATGTTGCGCTGCAGGTTGAGGCGAGGTAGTTCGGGGTAGACTGTAATGATCTCGGTCATGTGCTGTTGGTAGTAGCGAGACTTGTGTGCTGGCTTCATGGGTCAGGGTTGGAGCTCGGTCCTCGATTCGGTGAAGTTTGCGCAGAATGGAGTCTAGGGTGGTTGTGTTGTCCAGTGCAGCGGTTGTGTCGCGAAGTTCTGCTAGTAGTTCTGCTGCGGAGTTAAAGCCGGTGGTGTTGTGGAGAAGTTGTTGGTGGATTGTTGTGAGTCCGTTGCGGTAGGTCCGGCGGAGACAGTTCGTCTTCTTGTTGATTTTCTGGACGTCGGTGCTGAGGGATGTGAGGCGGCCTGTTGTGGAGTTGCGTAGTTGACGTCCTTCGTCAATGATGGTTTGGAGTTGAGTCGTGATGGTGGCTGTGGAGTTGGCTATGGTGGAAACTGCGGCGGTGAGTTGAAGTGTGGCTTCTTCTAGTCTTTTCAGTCTTTGTTGGAGGTTTTGTAAGTCTTGCTGGATGTCTTCTGTGTCATTCCGGGGCAGTGGTGCAGTTATGGTGGCGGTGGCGGATGATGGAGCGGACTGCTGTGACGATGAGCGTCGTTGCGTAATAGGAGCTGGTCTGCGGCGAGGTTGTGAGTCTGCGATGGCTGGTGTAGATTGCAGGGTGTTGGCCTTTGGATAGAGAGGGCACTGCGCCTGACCCGTAAAGTGGCCGAAGCCATTACAGGTGGCGCAGTACCGACGTCTGCGGCGTAGGTCGTGCCTGGTGCAGTCCTGTGTGAGGCAGTGGGCCCCACAATAGTGGCACCTAGGAGCAGCGTTGCAAATGGTGTTGTCGTGGCCAAAGCGGCAGCAGCGGCGGCAGGGCACATGTCTGGAAGTTCGTGCTGGTTCGACGAGTAAGCGCCGTCCGAGTAGGGTCAGACCCGTTCTCAGGGCGGCTTCACTGTCCGTGGTGTCGGCGAAGACGATTCTGATTAGTGGTGTGGGTCCCCGAGAGGTGATGATGCGAATGGCTCTCATTGCTGAGGGCCACTTCTGACGTGCTGCATGTAGAATGTGTCTCTCGGGGATATCCCGTGGTACACCTCGCATAATAACACTGACCCCTTAGGTGGGGCCACTGTGTGCAGGCGGTGATGGTGAGTTGTCTGGGAGACGGGCTGAAGTCCGCGGTGATGAGGCCGGCAACTCCGGTGTTGGCACTGCCACTGCCATTACCGGGGAGCGGAGGCGCTCGACTGGCCGGCTCTCTAGCTGCGGAGTGGTAGTAGCGGCGCAAGGTGTGGTTCCCGACGAAGATGAGGTGGCTGTGCTGGCTGCATCAGTGTTCTCAGTTGTGGCGATGTTTATTGGTTCCCGGGCCGATGGAGCTCCATTGCCCAGTGAACGCGGCGATTTCCGGCGCTGTTGAGGTGGCGCGTTGCTAGAAGAGGCGTTCTGCGAAGGTTGCGGTGGTGTTGAGGTCTCCGGGGCCGGCACTCTCACTGCCTCCCCAAGAGGTGCCTCGGTGACGGTGGATTGTGCTGTTGCAGGTTGCCGTAGTGTTGAGGTCTCCGAGGCCGGCACTCTCACTGCCTCCCCCAGAGGTGCCTCGGTTGCGGCGGAGATTGGCGCTGAAGTTCGGCGTTGTGACTTCTTTCCCATAGCGTCTCCTCGAGAGGGCGGGCTCTTTGCTTAAACAACGAATCCGCCGGCGGCGGCGGCCCGCGGCCGGGTTTGCCGCTACTAACAAGCCGCACGTAAAACATGTATAAAAATCTTACCTTATAGAAGATGCTGGAAATGTCGTGAACGATGGTTTAATCGATCCACAGCTTCTGTTCTTTTCAGATGAGGCCTGGTTTCATCAAAATGGTCGCGTGAACACTCATAACAGTCGGTATTGGGTAACTCAAAATTCACATCGCGTTCAAGAAATCCCTCATTATGATCGGAGATTTGGAGTTTGGTGTGCTGTTAGCGCGATGCATAATTGGTCTAATATTTTACGACCAGACTGTAAATAAAGAGAGGTACCGAAATAACAGTTTGACCCCATTTTTTCAGTCACGATCTGTACTTGCAGTAGCAGAATCTTGTTGAAACCACGCATATGATTTCTCTTCTGTCAGTTCACGAAAAAATGGGGTCAAAGGTCATTTCGGTACCTCTCTTTATTTACAGTCTGGTCGTAAAATATTGGATCAATTATGCGTCTAGCGCTAACAGCACACCAAACTCCAAATCTCCGATCATAATGAGGGATTTCTTGAACGCGATGTGAATTTTGAGATGCCCAATATCGACTGTTATGAGTGTTCACGCGACCATTTTGATGAAACCGACGCCTCATCTGAAAAGAACAGAAGCTGTGGATCGATTAAACCATCGTTCACATTTCCAGCATTTTCTATAAGGTAAGATTTTTATACATGTTTTACGTGCGGCTTGTCAGTAGCGGCAAACCCGGCCGCGGCAGCTTCAAACTTGCACAGGCAAAAGGCCGTGCGGCGGTGAAGAACCAATTCGAAAGCCCTGTATTAACTATTTTGTTTATATTAATCATATTTTGCATACAATAATTATTACAGCCATTTACTGTGGTTGAGCAAATTACATAATCTTCAATTTTGTAACCTTCCTTTATCTTATACACCCAATATTCTTACGCAGCCTTATGATTAACATACTAAATTGTTTCTCTTTCACAATAAATAAACCAGTAAAGTTATATTGCTATTTAGCCCTATTTAATCAACATAATAAATTGCTTGATTTTAAACTCAATATCGTGTTCAAACTTTGAAATACGAAATACAATAACTTACGTGTAATTTGTGCGTAATATCTCCTCTGGAGATTTCAATCAGGGGTGCGTATGACTTTAATTTCAGTTCGTTAAGCCTACGTTCTCTTTCCAATCCTAAGAAGAATAATTTAAAATATACTTCAGATATGGCATTAATAAATATTATATATAATTACCAGGGTTAGGAAGTTCATGCCCTAAAACAATTGAAATATGCATGCAAATATGCCCCTAAAATGTGCTAAATATGCACTAAAATGTCAAAATTAGGTGCTGTGCCTATGAATACAATATTATTGCTGAGAAGTAGAGGCTTTTTGTTCCACATCCAAAATAAGGGATGAATCACAATTTACCAACATCGTGTGATGGATATTTCGGGGTTGGGAGAAAATGCCCAATCCCTAGCTCAAGAAATAAGGATCTACCAGAGCATCCTGGGGATAAAACAGGGACCTTAAGCGTTGGGCTAATCCCCTACCTTAAGTAAAGTCTGATTCAAAAGGAAACTGTGAGCCTTGGAATCCAAGGTAATCCCCTGACACCACGATAGTGGTAGAACAGGGAAGGAAGTTGAAGAAGAAGAAGGAGAAGAAGAAGAAGAAGAAGAAGGAGAAGAAGAAGAAGGAGAAGAAGAAAGAGGAGGAGAAGAAGAAGAAGAAGAAGAAGAAGAAGAGGGAAGGGAGAGGAAGAGGAAGAGGAAGAGGAAGAGGAAGAAGAAGAAGAAGAAGAAGAAGAAGAAGAAGAAGAAGAAGAAGAAGAAGAAGAAGAAGAAGAAGAAGAAGAAGAAGAAGAAGAAGAAGAAGTGTGATGGATACTTCTCAAGGAAAATCTTCTCCTGTTGTCTCTTAAGAGGTTTTTGTATCTTGAAAGAGTCTTTACCACATCACACGATGATATTGGTGAGTAGTTAAAAGTTGATATTTGTTCCACAAAACGGGTCAAATGTTCAAGATTACCCATTGATGTATCTTCGAGAATATCTCAAATTTTTCAAATTTATGTGTATCCAGGGCTTTTTAAAAGAACAATTATTTTTGTATTTAACTTTGTGCCCTGCACCACCTGCAATGGAGTTTAAAACAGATATGGTAGAATGAAATACATATAACGACTTACTTATGGGAAGACCTGCTGTTTCTAGTGTTTTGGTGTTTGCAGGAAGAGTAGAAAAATGTGCTAATATAAAGGATAGGTTTCCTTTGAGTTCATCTGAGAAGTTTGTACTCTTTCAATTGAAATCACTTGCCTCTAACGAATCAATAACTTGTCGAACTAAGTGTTCAGCATAATACAATGCAGCAATAATCTAACTCCCCCAACGCGTTAACTCAGGCAATGGGGTATTAGGTGGTTTTATTTTGAACTGTTCAATCCTATATGCAGATTTAAGAAATACTTTGTTTTGTATTAGAGACTAGCTTATCTGTTTTAGGAAAACATATTCTAATCATTTCTGCAATTGGATGTAAGGCATGAATGAGACAAGTTAAGTGAATGCTATTAGGAAAAATTTCTATTTGATCATATAACTTGCTGCATCAGTTAAAAACAAAAGCATGTGGTCATATTTAATACCACTAGGCCATGCTAATTTCATTGAATCAAACACCAATTGAGTCACTGATGCACTGTTAGTATGGTCTGCGAGCCGTTTTACCTGGCTACGGCTCACTCCGTCTACAAACTATATAATTCACCAGAGGACATACTTTCGACAAGCCAGTGAACAACGTCACGTCTGTGACGTAACATCAGAGCATCATCACGCGATCCTCTCATTGGGCAGCACTGCCAGACGCCAGACGCCAGTTCGAGTCGAACGGAGGTGAGGTGAATGTTCCTCCGGTCGAGTGTCTTTACCGCAGTACCTAGCCGTCATACGGCTTTACCTGCGCGATGGTTTTGACGGTGTCACTACAGGGATGTTTTCACTGGGAAATTTGTTGGGACAGGGGTTTTTATAGTAAGGGAGGGATTGTAGGCAGGGATTGGTTCGCAAGTGAGCTGTGCGCGAATTTTACGCGCTAATTCCTACCAGGGTTCTGGCCGTCAGTCACTCGCTGAGAGGTGGACTGAACTGGTGATTCGCTCTGTTTTGAGTACAGATTGCATTTTCGCCTTTCCCATCTTGGATTCGATCGCCGGACTTAAGATGTCCTTCGGCAATCTTTTGGATGGTAGTCGGCGCGGCTGTCTCTGGTCGTATTGGCCCAGGGTATTCACCAGAGGGTTGGGGGCGAGAGCCGAGTAATATAAATCCAGCCCTGGGCTTCGTGAACGAGACGGAGAGCTACACTAGCCAATCACCGTCGGAAGGCAGCGACGTTTCAAGCACAGTGTTAAAATGTAAGATAGCCGTTGGGGCAATACAAGTAACATACAGGCAGCCTTGGTGAGTTGTTTCTTTTTACAAATTTAGTGTTCATTATATTTTCTTTAATTTCCGGGATTAGTCAAAACTAGATATACATTCAGAGATGTGGGGTGGGGGAATTCCATTATAACCAGTCGAATGCAACAACTCAATGTAAAACTTTTCATGTATGACTCAAATACTGGTGTAAACTCAATTAATCCTTTCAAGCATTAAATATTGTGTGTTAACCTTAAAGGTAAATTTATTACCTTGCACCTATCCCATTCCTGGTACGCTTCCACCAAACATCCTTATAACTAAACATAGTCAAAATGGGAGGGATATAGCCAAGTAAGGTGCAAAATGGTAGCAGAGCGTGGAGGAAAATTCGATATCCGACCACATAAAACCAACCAACCAGTATTTTTTTTTTTTTTTTTTTTTTTTAGTCATCAACCATTAGGGGTAATTCGACTGGTAAAAAGAAGGTAAAAGTTGACATATTTTTTGTTGTTGTGTCCCTTTCAAATTCTCTTAGCCTTAGGCAGAAATTTACTTAACCTTGCTATTACAAGGAAATTCCGTCAAGGTACTTGTTATACTTTCACAAACCAATTATTCCAGAGTTTTCTCTTTAAAAGATTACGAATTCTTATATTAAAGAAAGTTGGTTATCTTTAACTTGCAATTTTGACAAAACATCTCTGAGTGTCTTTTGTATATAAATAGTTCGGAGCATTTCATATAAATAACTTCACCAATGGCTCGCCAAAATTTGAACTTATTACGCAAAGATGAACTTGTATTTTTTTTAAATTATATAACCTACAATATGATACAACGGCTACCTTACCGACACTAGTGAATATTCTGAAAGAAAATCCTGACTCTGTAAACTGTAAACCAGATATAAATAGATTCAATGAGAGCGAAATACAGGAATTAATTACGGAATCACAAGTGCAGTATAAAGAATTTTCCACATTTATTTCGGAACAATCTGGATTACTTTCATCGGCAACCTTACGAAGGTTACGAGCACGCATTACTTACTATATTCAGCGTATCAAAATGTTAATGGAATCCAAATTTATATGTAAAAGTAAAGATAATTTACAGAAATTGTCAGAGAAATACCTAGAGTTATTACATAACTTAGCTGAACCAGAGACTAGACAGGACGAATTTATGAAATTCACAACGAATACGCAACCTGTGACGACTCATCCGATATTAACAGCTAAACACACGTGTATGGAGGACCATTCCTCGCTTTTGTTTCAACCATTACGCACTAGGCATGCAGCTCAAAATTTGCTTGATAACTCTCATTTTGTAGTTAATGATGCCTCTCAGGCATTAGAATTTTTACAGTTTTTCTTACGCTTTCGTGAATTGGGTGCTCATTCGACATATACACCAAGTGAGTTGTATGTATTATTATTAAATGTAGTAGAAGGCAAGATAAATTTTCTTGTGCAATCAGCCATTGAGCAAGGCTATGATATAGCACATTTCCATTTTAAAGTGTTAGAATTTTTTTCCCTCCACGTATGAGAATGCAATATTTAACAGAATACTATTATGCTCCTCAGGAACATTCGGAAGACCTTCTAGCATTTGTTCAACGGGTCAAACGTTTTGCGCTATTGTTCCAATTACAGGACTCTGAAAATAACATTTGTAATTTAATTATATACGGATTAAACGATAAAACTCGTTTACGTTGCACCTTTTCTACAAAACCTAATACTTATACAGAATTAGAACAATTAATTAGAGAAACACAACAAATATCTGATAATAACCCACAACAAGCTTCATTGCCTTCTGTATTAAATTCACCTCAGAATCAAATAAAGTCGCCTATAACGCCTATTGCACAAACACCTCATGTGTTTGTAACTACACGAAAATGTGAATTTTGTAATAAAATGGGACATTCCAGTCAAGTTTGTTTCAAACGCCGTAAGCAATTTCAGTCAAATGCAACCTTATGACTAAACTCTGTACAAACTCATACTTCATGTCCACAAGTGAAAGGAGTTCCCTTTTTACCATTGCCAATTATTTCGGTGCAGTTGTACTCGGTTGAAACAACAGCATTACTTGACTCCGGAGCTTCCCTAAATTTAATAGACATCCAATTTTGGCAAGCATTACCATCTAAACAACGCAATAACATAAAGCCAGTAGAATTAAAATGTGCTACCATGTCTGGTGGACAACTAACAATATTAGGAAAGGTCGACTTACATTTAAAATTACATAGATTTTCCTGGAATATTAAGTTTTACGTCGCAACAGGCTTACCTTACAATGTAATATTGGGTAAACCCTTTATGTCATATACACAATTATCATTGGACTTCGCAAATTTTACCGTATACTTTCCCTTTGCTCCACAGGAAATAATACATTTTTCATTAGGCCCAAGGTCACCCGTACCATCGTGTAACCTTGTACCAACCAACTCTTCTAATCACTTAAATTTATGACATTTACCATTAAAATATCAGACGGCTATTACAAACCTCGTTCATCAGTTTCCCGAAGTTTTTACAGAAAAATTAGGAAAAGTAAAAGACATTGAATATTCTATTCAATTGACCAATTCGACTCCAGTACGCTCACCTCCTTACAGATTTTCACCACCCAAATTAGAACTACTTCGACAAAAGATCGATATTATGCTACAAGAAGATATTAATGAACCATCTATTAGTCCATATTCAAGCCCGTGTTTTCTAGTTCCAAAACCGAATAATGATGCTAGGGTGGTTATAGATTTTCGCAAACTCAATAAATTTATACAATTAGATTCTATGTCTCTTCCTGATTTACATACGGCAGCTCACTATTTTAGGAATGCAAAGGTTTTTACCAGATTAGACCTTAATCAAGCATGCTACCAAATATCTTTAGCGAAAGAGTCACCACCTTTAACTAGTTTTGCTACTCCTTGGAACCTTTTTTAGTTCAAACGAGTACACTTTGGATTATCTACGGGAGCGCAAGTTTTATCCCGTTTATTAGATAAAATATTACAAAAATTTAAATTTAAATTTGTATATAATCATCTCCAGATTATTTGGATGACTTAGTCATTTATTCTCCTGATCTGGATACTCATTTACATCACTTACGTTTAGTCTTTGGCGCTCTCAGGTGAGCGCACCTGACTGTAAGTACATCAAAAGTAAAATTTGCCACTATTCAAATTTCATTTTTGGGACACATAAGGAATTTATATTGATCCAAGGAATTTATATTGATCCAGAACGCACACTCGCTCTCAGAAAATTTCCTGCTCCCAAATCTCAAAAGCAATTAGCTTCGTTTATGGGTATGGTCACCCTTTTTTCAAAGTTAATTCCTCGGTTTGCTGAATTGCAGAACCGCTTAGCGCCCTTAGACGTAAAGGGGTAAAATTCAGATGGATACACATACATCAACAAGCCTTCCTTAAACTTAAAACGGTAATCATGAATCCACCTGTTTTAGCCATGCCTGATTTTGATAAACAGTTTATTGTGCAAACAGATGCCTTCCGTTTTGCAGTAGCTTCAGTTCTTTTACAGGATTTAGGTACGGGTAGAAGACCCGTGTATTATATTTCTAGATGTCTTTCAGCACGAGAAAGAAAACTTTCAGTATACGAACTTGAAGCATTAGCAGTACTTACAGCTTGCGAAAAATGTCGCACATTTTTGGAACATCGTCCCTTTACATTAGAATGTGACAAACAGGCTATTATGTGGGTCTTGTCACACGCGAGGAAAACTGGTAAACTTGCTCGCTGGGCAGCCAGATTGAGTCAATTTCAGTTTACGGTAAAACACATCCGTAGTTCAGAAAATTCCATCGCGGATGCTCTTTCACGCATGTATCAAGAACCTGAAAACATAAAACTTAATGCTACCCATGCTATATTTCAGTTAGCAGCTTTTACCTCCATATCTGAACATCAACAGAAAGATTCCGATTTACAGATATTGTGGCAACGTTGCAAACAAGGAGAAATACCACAAGGATATGCTTTTAAAAACGATATTTTGTATACATTCCTCCCCCGTTCTAAAAAGTTTAAAATACTTTTACCTAAATCATTAATCCCCATGATTTTACAGTATTTTCATGCTTCAAATTTTGGAGCACATTTAGGCATCTATAAGACTAAAATGAAAATTAAACAATTTTTTTTGTCTGGCACAACATGTATCGCGATATTACCAACTTTGTTAAGGCATGTGATACATGTTTACGTGCAAAACCACCACAAACCACAAGATGGGGCACACTTAATTCAGAGGTGGCTACTTACCCTATGGAAAGGCTTTACATAGATTACGTAGGTCCTTTACCACGATCACCCCGAGGAAACAAATATTTATGTGTTGTGATAGACGCTTTTACAAAATTTACATTGTTGGCTCCAGTGCGTGCTGTTACTGCACTTGCTACAATTGCCGTATTAAAAGGAATTTTTGCCTCATTCGGTATTCCACGCATTATAGTTTCGGATAACGCCTCATACTTCAAGGCTCGTATCTTCAATACCTTTTTATTCGGACGAGGAATAAAACTAATACATATCTCACCATATTACCCTCGTCCGTCGTTAGCAGAACGAGTAAACCGTAATTTAAAGAGTATTCTGATCGCCTTTTACTCGGAAGACCACACACAGTGGGATACGAATTTGCATAACTTCCAGTTAGCACTGAATACCGCAACACATGAATCACATCGCAACATACCTTTCCATCTTATGTTCAAATTTGCTCCAATTTGTCCTTTAACTAACCACTGGAAGCTATTTGATTTAATTCCAGATTCGGTACAACCCGAAGATATGCAACAGACCTGGAGCAATGCATTCGCCCAGCTGCGTCGTGATCACCATCAACATGCATTACGTTACAATCTCCGACGTAAAACTCTACCATTCCAGTTGGGCGATCTTGTCTTGTTGCAGGCACATCCCTTTAGTGATGCTTCCCGTAAGTTTGCTCAAAAGCTGGCACAACGTTATGTGGGACCATATCGAGTAATACGCATTATTAATAACGTTTCCTTTCAATTGCAGGGTTGGACGACTGGAAAGCTTACCACGGCACATGCATCACAACTTAAACCTATATTAAGTCAGGATTAAAACTGTTTTTTTCTCTTACTCGCTGCCTCGTCGTCAGGTAGCAGTGCTACTTCATTACCCTTGAGAAACTTTTATTCGTTTCCTCATTCTCAAGGCTATTTCAGAATTTTTCGTCCTATCTGCTACCTGACAAACATTTGTGTTCTTATGCACAATCTTTCTTTCTTCCCTCTTCTTTTCTTCTTTTTTATGTGGGGGTTGTTTGTTTCAATGTTTCCTATTGTATCCTTAACCTTGTTGTGTTGTGTTGTCTTGACCTCTGTTGTGTTGTGACAAATCATCTTATAATGTTTTTCATTAATAATTAAAACTATAGCTAAATCATTTTCATTGTAAACATTTAATAAGTTATGTGCCATGTAATGCACTATTATATTCTATATTAATTGTGGGCCCACACATCAAAAAATCTTTTGTCTTACCATATATATGTTTTACACTTCATTGTTATATAATATTTATCTTGTACAGCTTCTATAACTTCTTACCAGTTCTTAATCAAAATTTTATATTTTTCATTGCTATACCTTTTAAATTCGCTCTTACTATCATATTTATAATATATTGTATATATACCTATTTATAATATATATACTTTTACATGTATCACAATAGTACATTCAAGAATTCCTACCAACTCTAAAGAGTTTAAGTACAACTCATATCTCTCGGCACTAATTAACTATGTTTTTATCCTCTTTATTACATTTTAATAAACAACTTGATAGTTCAATTAATTGGAGATAATATAGACTTGTATTGCCTCACGAACTATCACTTACACCTGTTTTGCCTCTTTCCATGAGAGACGTCATCGAAGGAGCAGAGGAGTGCACAGGTGCAGTCATATGTGAACAAACTTTCAACAGAGATTCCTGCTTTCATCACCGGGGGAGTATTGAGCCGTTTTACCAGGCTACGGCTCACTCCATCTACAAACTATATAATTCACCAGAGGACATACTTTCGACAAGCCAGTGAACAACGTCACGTCTGTGACGTAACATCAGAGCATCATCACGCGATCCTCTCATTGGGCAGCACTGGCGAGAGCCGAGTAATATAAATCCAGCCCTGGGCTTCGTGAACGAGACGGAGAGCTACACTAGTCAATCACCGTCGGAAGGCAGCGACGTTTCAAGCACAGTGTTAAAATGTAAGATAGCCGTTGGGGCAATACAAGTAACATACAGGCAGCCTTGGTGAGTTCTTTCTTTTTACAAATTTAGTGTTCATTATATTTTCTTTAATTTCCGGGATTAGTCAAAACTAGTTATATATTCAGAGATGTGGGGTGGAGGAATTCCATTATAACCAGTCGAATGCAACAACTCAATGTAAAACTTTTCATGTATGACTCAAATACTGGTGTAAACTCAATTAATTCTTTCAAGCATTAAATATTGTGTGTTAACCTTATAGATAAATTTATTACTTTGCACCTATCCCATTCCTGGTACGTTTCCACCAAACATCCTTAAAACTAAGCATAGTCAAAATGGGAGGGATATAGCCAAGTAAGGTCAGAAGAACGAATACCTTACGGTGCATCTGACAGCAATTTAAGAGGTATGGTATACCTGGTATGTGTTGATTTAAAGTACCCACTACAATATTTGCAATGAAACACCCTTTTGCATCAGTAGTCTTATCTACTGACACCCAGAGAAACTTATTTGCCAACTGACCTTACAATTTAGAAATTATATTATTGTAACAACGAGTGACGTATATTTTACATAGAGTGCTTTGATCAGGCACATGTTGCTTGGTACGTTTATCTAACAAGCTACGCAGAACTGGATTGTTTATTTTCCACAACGGAATGTCAGCTGCTAGGAATGCTTCACAAAGATCATATGAAAACTGAGTAAGTTTGTTCCCCATACACTCCACTAATAGACTTTGAACACCTTCACTTCTGTCACGCTTTTTGCTAGGAGTGCCTTAGTTTCGCAGTATTAATATGCTGACCAATCGGAAACCGTCTTTCACTCCCAATAGCTTTTTCACACACCTTGCAATATATTATTTTATCATCTGTACTTATAAGTTCACTGGAAAATTTACTCTCTGAACTTTTACACATACTTGCAACACTTTGTTTAGTTTTCGGCATATTAGATACACACCCTCACTGACTATGGCTAACAGAAACACCGGTATCTTTCTTGTAAAACTTGCCTTGCAGTAAGGCGGGAAACTCCCTAAGTCAGCTGACCTGTGTGCGTCTTTCAGCTTATTGCGCATGCGTAACTCACGTGATCAACAGACCTGAATCACTGACTTAAAACGTGATGTAATCTTTCATTCGGTCAAAAATAGAAAAAAAAATTAAAAAAGGTTTAAATGTGTCAGAATAAGCGCAAATATACTAAAATATGACAATTTATAAAGACACAAATATCTATTTGTATGCGCAATAAAAATTGTCAGAACACTGCAAAAGCTGTGAAACATATAGATAATATATGAGTATATCAATAATAATCTAAAAAACATGCAAATGCATCAAGTTCCTTACCCTGATAATTACACATTAAATTGCAACAAATAGTTACATGCACCCAGATTTTTAGTTAAGTTCAGTTTCAGTTTCGGATACCTAATAAACAAATAACTAACTAATCCCCTAAAACTCTGCGTATATAGACAGGGGCTATTAGATGATACCCACCTAGGACACAATACTAAACGCAGAGATGTACGAAAAAAAAAAAAACGCAATGAAGGCACTTACGTGACAATCTCTACTTAATCTTGTGCAAACTATTCTTACAAACGCTTATTCTTCTATCTACTTCATCTTAATCGAAATAAATATTCGTAGAAATGATTTTACTACACATTTCTTTGTAGATAGAATGGAAATATGGGGATACAGTAGGCTTAAGCGATAGTCAACTCTTTTAAGAGCTGGTCACTGTGTGATGACTGATTTTTCATTCTCTTTGTATTGCCAGGACACACAAATACAAATAGCGACTTCCTGTTTGAAAAGTAGAAACATTTGAAAACTCATACAAATAATAGGAATTACCTCGGACATGGTTAAATAGTTATTTTCGAGAAAATGAAAATTTTCGAAAACGTAAAGAATGGTTTGCATTGGTGCACCCGGGGCCTCTCTGTCAACTTTAGGGAGTTCTGCACGTCTTTGCTGCCTTTGCTGTCCTGCGACGGGCGGTAGCTTCCCTTCACCTCGTCTCTCACTTCTAGGGGCTGGTAGCCTGCAATAGATCCGTGCCATGTCGCAATAGGCGAGGTGTTCCCCTGCGACATAATACCTCATACATCATGGACATTGAAACCGAAATTATAATGTCAATATATTTAATAATGGAAAGAAACAAAAGGAGATTCTAGTCAATAGTGAAGGGGAAGACGTAATAAAGCTAATATGTTAAAGTCTCAAGAATGGAAGCCTAGGCAGATTTAAAAGAGTGATAAGGCTTTGTTGACGCGCACGAGAAACAAACACGTGTAACGATTTAGAGGTCTGATTCCTATCTTACCATGACGTGCTCTAAAGTTAGCCAATGGAAATCGCTTCCTTATTGTTGCCCGCGCTAAAACAAATGCAACGCAACACACACTCGTCTTGAATCGAGCCGAGAGTACACGTGCAACTTGGGAGTTGTACGTAAGCTAGCGCGTATACATAATTCGGCGGTCGCTAAAGGGTGACAAAGTTAAAGTGTTATAACGTTGTAGTTGAAGTTACAAAGTTACATTCTATTTAAATATCGTCGGCAGTTCTGTACAAATCTGGAAATTTTCAAATAAAGTGATCTGTTGGTTAATTCTTCGTTTGGTTCCATTCCTACCATAACTCGCGTATACCCTGAGATTAAGACCTCTTGCTAGAGCTAGTCCGGACACCAAACACGAGATCTTATAGATCTTAAAGGCGACGTCTTCGAAGGAGAGGAGCGTTTGCGTCAAATGGCGAACCAACGTGTGGCACGATAAGACGACGAGGACTGGGCCAACGATATTCGAGAAGAAGAGGACCAGCAGAAGCTGACACGATAAGGATTGAGCCAACAAGATTCGAGAAGAAGAGAATCAACAGAGACTGCGGAAATAATGGACCAGTAACATCAGGGACAGTGGCGACATCGGGGTGCAGCAACAATAATAAGGTACTGAGTGTTAAACTAGTTTATCAGTGATATTTAAGTAGCTGCTTCTTAGAAACGGCAAAATGTTGGAACAGTCTGTAGTAGATAGTAAAATTCAGGAGATAGAAGTTGTAAATAGGGAAACTGTAGATGTAGTAGCAAATGTAGGGGGAAATGTAAATGTATCAGATCAAAGAGAACAGCTAAATGAAGGTCATTCTGGCAGGGAATGTCAAACACCAGTTGTAAATACAGAAAGTAACATACTAGGGCCGATAGTGGCAATGTTGAATGAAATGAAAATAATTATGGAAAATAACCATAAAAGTTTAATTGAGAAATTGGATAATCACCATAAAAGTTTAACTGAGAAATTGGAAAATAATAAAAGTTTCACTGAGAAATTGGAAAATAACAATAAATGTTTGACTGAACAGCTAGAAATGACCACCCAAAGTTTAACTGAAGAGAAAGAGATAGAGAGTAGTAGCAAAGTGTTGACAGAGAAACTGGAGAGCAATAATCAAGGCTTGACAGAATTAGCACAGAGAATAGAAAACCAGCAACATGTGATTGAAAATTTTCAGGGGGAAATTAGAAGTGAAGTGGATAATTTAAGAATTGAAGTTAGGGAGAACAGAACTCAGGTTGCGGGTGAGATAGAAAATGTAAAGAAAGAAATTAATCAAGAATTTGTTCGATTTGTTGAGAAATCTGAGAGAGAGAGAGAGAGAGAGAGAGAGAGAGAGAGAGAGAGAGAGAGAGAGAGAGGGTAGTAAGCTTAGGGAAGAAGTAGGGCAGATATTGAATAACGAGAGAGAAACAACCGGCAAAGAATTGGAAGACAGTAAGGTTAGGTTACAGAATGCAGAAAGGGAAGGTAGGAGGTTAACTGTAAATGTGGAAGATTTAAATGAGCATGTAAAGGAAGTAGTTACGGAAATCCAGGGTGTAAAGCAAGCACTTGAAAATTTAAAATTAAATGATAGTCGTGCTAATTCTGCTTGTCCTAGTGTAAACATAAATCCTAGTGTAAGCGCAACTCCTAGTGTAAGTAATAATCATAGTATAAGTACAAATCATCGAAACGAGGCGTTGCAAAGTGCAAACGCTGACATTTCGATAACCAATGTGAGTGCTAATACTTCAAATAATGTACCCTGTACTAACAAAAGTGGCGGTCCACAAATTCAATGGCCTAACCATCTAATACAGGAAATAGCACCACCAATATTTGAACATGAGGAATCTGATAATCCAAAAGCTTTTCTAGCCGATATTCATGAGTGCTTTTGCATCAAAAACATACCCGAGGAGTATAAAATGACTATAATTAGGAAATGTTTCAAGGGTAATGCAGCTAATTGGCTCGAACTTTCGGTAGGGACAGATAATAACTACGGGACCTTTGTAGATTTGTTTTTAAATCGATACTGGGGTGCCGGTAGGCAAGCCAATATTCGACTGGAATTAAGTAATGGCAAATACGATCCCAAGAAAAACCAGTCGATGGTAAATTATTTTATGAATGTTGCTCGCAAGTCTAAGATGTTGGACCCCCCCCCCCCCATGAGAGAAACAGAACTAATTAATCTAATCACTACGCACTTTCCTGAAACTATCCAACATTATTTAATAATAGCAAAACCCACAACCATTGCAGCCATGATAGATCTATTAATAGCTTTAGAGGGAAACAAAGCCAAACAGGAGATCGAACAAAGCAAAAATCAAAATCGAAGTGAAAGGGGTTTCCAAAATTTTTTCGGGCTGGGGGCAACCCCAAACTCGAATCAGAATTACGAGATTCGAGAGAGATATCGTGGTCCCATACCCAGAAATGATAATCTATGGGAAAACCAGAATAGAGCTCAATATGAAAACAATTTTAGGGGTAGACAACATGATCAAAGAGGACGTAATGTGCGAGTTAATTACTTCCGTGCCAACAGATGTTACCTAGATAACAGGGGGCAAAGATTCCTAGGACACTATTCGGGAAATAGAAATTGGGAAAATAGTCAACGCCAGTATCGACCCAGTTCCCCTAGGTACGATGATAGACCTAGATCAGGTCGAAATTCTCCTCAGTTTGATGAACGTGCCGATGCAATAAATACCACAAAACAGATGGTAGGGAATTCTCAAAACAGGGAAAATCTAAGAGTAAACAATAGAGATAATGGTTAGATCATTGATATAATTGTGTAATTGCCAAGAACGAGAAAATGTATAATAGTGTAAATATAGTTAAGTTAGCATAATAGTGACTAAGTGAAAGTGTTGTGCAAACCAAGAAGAGAAAGACTATCAAGAAATTAATAAATACCAAACCAAAAACTTTTGTAAAATTATGTAACTTCCGAAGATGAAAAAATAAATGTAAATAATAGTTTTAAGTAAAATTTAATCTTGTTTTGAAATGCATGTTTTAAAATGTTTGCAAAAAAAAAAAAAAAAAAAATGTATGTGGATGGAGAATTGCCGACCACGAGAATAGGTATTCACTAAAATTAATCATTCGGGCAGAGCATAAACATTAACTTATTATATAATAATAAAATAATGTTTATGGGGGCATTTGAAACCGAAATTATAATGTCAATATATTTGATAATGGAAAGAAACAAAAGGAGATTCTAGTCAATAGTGAAGGGGAAGACGTAATAAAGCTAATATGTTAAAGTCTCAAGAATGGAAGCCTAGGCAGATTTAAAAGAGTGATAAGGCTTTGTTGACGCGCACGAGAAACAAACACGTGTAACGATTTAGAGGTCTGATTCCTATCTTACCATGACGTGCTCTAAAGTTAGCCAATGGAAATCGCTTCCTTATTGTTGCCCGCGCTAAAACAAATGCAACGCAACACACACTCGTCTTGAATCGAGCCGAGAGTACACGTGCAACTTGGGAGTTGTACGTAAGCTAGCACGTATACATAATTCGGCGGTCGCTAAAGGGTGACAAAGTTAAAGTGTTATAACGTTGTAGTTGAAGTTACAAAGTTACATTCTATTTAAATATCGTCGGCAGTTCTGTACAAATCTGGAAATTTTCAAATAAAGTGATCTGTTGGTTAATTCTTCGTTTGGTTCCATTCCTACCATAACTCGCGTATGCCCTGAGATTAAGACCTTTTGCTAGAGCTAGTCCGGACACCAAACACGAGATCTTATAGATCTTAAAGGCGACGTCTTCGAAGGAGAGGAGCGTTTGCGTCAACATATAGGATATTATGCTCCACAGAGGTGTAAGGGAATTGACATCGTAACACGCATCCACACGCACACACATTATTTTAATGTATTAAATTAATAGAATTTTACTTTATGATCCAAACATTAAACGACTAGTCACAAACATCACTAGGGTTGGAACCTTTATACAGCTATTGTTAAATGAGGGGATCGCAAGTTACCTGCCACGTGGACAGAGCAGTGCGTGCGTACAGTGACAGCACAAACAACTGGTCTCACTACCTACCGAGCATAGTGTCTCTCGAGTGCGTTTACTAGTTCCACACACACAGTAAAATGCCTCCAGCACGAAAATTGAAATATTCACATATTGCTGAACCTGTACAATAATTTAGGAGTGAATATTTTATTGCAAATGGTGACAGCATTGAATGTAACCTATGCAGCAACGTTATCTAGAACGTTGTTGCGTCGACTGTACCTGGCCTCCTCTGTGTTGTGTTCATGTGACAGATTGAGCCTTCCCACTTCCTGTAGTCCAAACTCCGCAACCTTTTGTTTCCTGTATGAAGGTTTGCTCCGTAATTATCACATTGTCGGTATAAACATCTTCGTTAAGACGTTGAGACGTATCCAACTCTACGACACGATCGCGCGTGCGTATGGATGTGGTCTGTTTGTGAAAAGTACTCAGAAGCGAAACGTGGGTTAACTACCAAACCTGGTATTTGAGCTCAGCATTTCCCATTGATCCGAAATGAAGATTTTGAAGAGAATCTCCATCCCAAGCTACCCCTTACATCGAACATTTTTCGAAATTTATGATTTTCTCAAAAATGGCTCTACCGACGCTTACCAAAATACAGCATGTTTTAGATATTTTAGATGACCTTTGCATAACTGGTAAACCATAAGAGATGGACAAAATCTTACTACACAATAGATGCTGATCACGTTAAAGGTAGCAAAATATGTATTTTTTTGGGTGGAGTGAAGCATTTCGGAGTAAAAATTTGTTTGAATTTTGCAATACTTATTTTCTCAAATGTGAATAGTTCTGTTTTTTATCTTTTGGCCTTGCAAAGAGAACGAAATTTCAAAAGCATCACATATCACATAACGACCAGCTGTGTTCTTACAATTAGAAAGATTTGATTATCGCTTAAAATCTACTGTATTCCCATATTCCCCTTGCTCCTATAAGAATACCAAGGAACATTTCTGCAAATGTTTATCTCGAACAATTCGCGCGCGCGTGTGTGTGTATGTATGTATGTGTGTGTGTGTGTGTGTGTGTGTGCGCGCGCGCGTTTCTTTATGTACATCGTGGCCATGCATAAAGAGTGGAGTTTGACCATCACGTTGGAACCGACCGCCCCCGGAGGGCAGTGGTAGCGCGCCTGCTTCTGACACGGGGGACCCATTTTGGATCCCCGGTATAGGCATGGAATTTTTCCCCACTGGGAGGTTTGGTCCGGGGTGCACTCAGCCTCGTTAGGTACATGAGGGGCGAATTGAGGAACTACTTGGTTTAAAAGTAGCGGTCGGTGGTTGAGAAGACTGCATAACCGGCCGGGAGGGATCGGGGCGCTGACCACATCCCACCTCCAGTACTGCACACCACTCATGACGCCTTGGTGGGCCGAGGTGGGGGACGCAGTGGTAGGCCTTGGCACGATGGGTTGTGCCATGGGGTTACATAGCAACCAGCGCTTAAAACATTTGAATATCGCTTAAGCCTAATGTGTTGTCCTATTCCCATTGTATCTATAGGAAAATATATAATACAACCATTTCTACATTTGTCTCGATTGACCCGAAATAATCAGAAGAATATGTTTTTTTAAGAACAGTGTATTCAGAAGTGAGTAGAGAAAGTCATCTGAGTGCATTAGTTAGTTCAGCAGTGAATAGAGAAAGTCATGTAAATGAACACATATTTTTTAAAACTTGTTATGGATTTTTGTTTCCATGCTATATTTTTCATTTAAGATGGCACAAGTCGTTGGACTGGGGCTGTAGGTATACTCTCCTGTGTCAACATTTCCTTTTGTGACAGTAACGTGTGTCCACTCCAGTGAGTATCAAAAGAGCTTCTCTTCTCCTCTCTTCTCCTCTCCTCTCTTCTCCTCTCCTCTGCTCTCCTCTCCTCCCCTCCTCTCCTCTTGTCTTGCTTGTGTTGTTGAACAAACGCAACCCCATCACGGTACAGTATAGGGGTTCGCCTTAACAAGTGACGCCGCTTTAACTTACATACAATATCTACTCTTTTCCCATTAAAGGCGTTCTCGTTCCTGTCATGGTCTCGGCATTAGTAGTGGAGACATGCCACGGAGGTATATTAACCAAATAACGGAAGGAAAATAATTTAAAGTTGGATTAATAACAAACTCCTCTCTTTAAATTCTAGTAAAACAATATGTATTCTATTTTCATTATTATCTGCTGGTCTGAAACATCGTAATTCTTCAGTCCACTAAATGATACACAGTTAGCATTGCCATCTCAATAAATGCAACTTTCCCAAAATAGGTAAGTGAATCCTCCCAAACCAAATACTTGGAATCAGTAATGACCAGCACTTAATGGAACTAACACATCACATATACCTGGTGGGTGTTCTCATCCTGCGGATTAGTAAGTAGGCAACCCTGCATTTTACAGACGATGCGAAATGACACTGCATTCACCGCCCGCCGATTTGCCCTACGGTGGTGCTCTTTGTTAACGTGCTCTAGTAGCACAATGGTTAACATACGGAAATGTCATGTTGAAAGTCAGAGATTCAAATGACGCCTTCAAATATATGGGGTTTTTATTAATTTATATTTAGAGAACGATCTAGCAAATCATGTGTTCTTTTCGAATGCACTAGAAAGTGGATTTGCCTATAAATACGAAGTTCCAGGTGTTCGTTCTCACTGTGAATAGAAAACAGTCCGAACACCTATTACAACCATATGGGGGAAAAGGATAAATTGTAAATTAATGTTTATCTGTGTGATGGTCCGGCATGATGTCATCATCACTGTTAAATATACCACTTGGGGAATCAGAGACGTTCACAATGATCATAATATGGGCTTGCAAACGTTATCTAGTTTGTATGTACCTAGATACTGCATTTTGTAAACTTTCAGAACAATTTATTGCCTTTCTTTAGTATGAAATAATAGCTTTAAACAGTAAAATATTATGTAATAATGTCTCATGGTTGTAATTTATAATTACAGTATTATTATGCATTTAATTATGATGTTCATTAAAGCATATTCTAACAAATGTGTTTTCATTAAATTCAGATCATTAAACTAATGACACTTCCAGGCCAAACAAGCAGTACTGGTTAAATTTACTAAATATAAAAGTAGGTTTAAGTGGCAGTATTTGAACCTGGGATCACCACCACTGAAGGCAAACGCGAACACTGTTGCACTATGAGAGCAAGCCACTTAACGTACAACGGCACAAAGAGTTATTTCGGTCAAAATTGATACGATGCAATTGGCAATGTTTACCACATAGCCAGCAAAACGCCGGGACTGCATAACTTCTCAATCTACAGGCTGAGAAGACTCATCCGGTATACACAACAGACTTCGTAAAATATGAGGGCTTCATCAACAAACACAGAAATCATAATTTTTCACAATAATCCACTCCTACGTGACTATTCGTACGCACTCTCTGCTAGCCCTTGAACACATGGTGCAGGCCATTCTTTGTAAGGTCCTTGAGAATCCTTTCACTTTTTTCTAGCACTGCCCCAGAGCTTTGCGTGCAATGACAAGAATAACAACAAAATACAGGATACAAAATTTGGACTATATGATAGATGCTGTACACAGATAATGTTGAATTTAGCCCAAAAGGGCATGGCTTGATTTGCGACGTCAGGCCGCGCGTTGTCGTGATGAAGTTGCCACCCAGTCCGATGAAGTTCCTTGCACCCTGCTTCCTTAGTTTAGCCAATACTGAAGTGTAATGTGCTGCTATAACAGTAGTGGGAGGGACAACTGCAACTACAGGCTAGTAAGTCATTCCATTACAGTGAAAAAAACGTGATCATTAATAGGGGATCAGCGTGAGGTTGCCTTACGTTATATTTCAAATTGCTTGTGTTGAAGGAGAGAGGGTGAGTCCAGATGTAAACAACGAGCGTGTGACTGCAGTGCTCCTACAGCTTGTATCAAAAGAATGCATATACTATGCTGTAGGCGACATGACGACTGTTAATGTCTTTATCTCGTTATAGAACACTACGTTTTACGTATACCTATGTGAAGTGAATACCACATAATCAGTTCATTGTAGTGGGCAATAACATATATGCGGAAGTTGTCAACGTGAACACTCTCCACCTCTTACTTAAACAAAAGCTATATCGTGACAAACTCCTATCGACATCGCTGGGTGCATGTGAATAATACATTATATCATTGATATATTTCTTACACCTTTTTATCTGGAGGGCTCTGTTAATATTTCCAGCAAGGCACCTCGCACAGCACACGTTATTGAAAAACCAGTGTTTCTTTTTTCTTTTTTACTTTCTCTACTACGTAATAAGTACAGGAAGTATTGTATTCCACCCACAAATTCGATGATGACATTTCGCCGGAAATATGTTTTCAGGCTCCCTGGGTAAATAAAAGCATTTTTAGAAGAAGATCTGCGTGTGTGAGTGTGTGTGTGTGTGTGTGTGTGTGTGTGTGTGTGTGTGTGTGTGTGTGTGTGTGTGTGTGTGTGTCAGTCTGTGGACAGCATAGCTCAAAAACGAAAAGTCAATTAAAAACCAAAGTTGGTATCTGAGTTTAATGTCTTTCAAGGATGCGACACGAAGCTTTTGAAGAAAAGTCCTCCACCCTAAACTACCCTTTACATGGGAAATTTTTGATTTTCTTGAAAATGGCTCTAATTAATTTAGATTAAAATGCCATATGTTTAAGATATTTTTATGACAAATGAAATGTATGTTTTGAATCTTGTGGCTATAGCCTATGTGGTCCTGTTTGCTCATGATAACTTTTACATAACTCGTAAACCGTAAGGCATTGACCAAATCTTACGATGCAAAAAAATGTAGAACTAGTTAAAACACACAATTTTTGTCCAAATGAATTTTTTTGTGGAGTGCACTATAGCGACTAGCTTTAAAAGGGTTGACTATCGCTCAAAGCCTAATGTAGGTCATGACAAGGCACTTATTTTCTCATTGCTGCTATAAGGAATTAGTAATTATACATATTACTTGTTGGCATATACATTCTTCTTCACCTGATTATTTTCCCCTTATGTAGGACTTAAACCCCCTAGGACAGGCATCGGCAAACATGTACTCAATGAGGTGTCAGTATGACGTCTCTACATGCAACCCGCAATACACATGACGTAATGTAGAACAGGGGATGGCACTGACCTTCGTTCAGTCAGTGGTAGACTCACTAGCTACAGAGCACAATAAGGGATAGTACACATACTTGAATCCAGCTATTCTGGTCTACGATACTTTAGGTAGGCCTAGATATTTGAGCAATATATTTCAATTCACTTCTATTTGCAATGTACCATGAAAATCTAGTGATATATCACAAGTAGCCACGCTCAGTATAGCACGCAAATTATCATATGTTAATCGCGATCCAAGATTCTTTTAGATTCAGTTTCTTTTCTTCTACACATTTCTTAAATGCCTGAAATAATTCTACCCCTGTTGTATGTTCCCTAAGTGGAATGACTGCAAGCATATATTCTTGTATCGAGAGGTTGTTAGTAATGGTGCTTCATAATATTCATAAAGTTGAAGGGCTGTAAAATATAGTCCTAATATAATACCAATTCTGCTGTGTCAACAATGTCAGTGCCTTCATCCAACGTGAGAGAAACGGCTATAAATTCATGAACCTCGGTTTGTAGTCTTTTCTCGGTTATTTCTGCTATTTTATGTATCCTTCTCTGTATGGTTTGTGGTGATAATGCAATATTACTAAAATATCATATTGTTCGGGACAAATTATGTTGGCAACTTTACTCTCAATTTTTTCATGAAATCTCCATCACTAAAACACTTCAGTAACTAAGCAATCTCCAAAGCAACAGCATAGCTGGCATGAAATTGTCTATCACTCATAATATTTGAATTAATATTAGGTGTATTATCTGAATATTGCTCTTTGAGCTGTTGCAGTTGGTTAGTCCGATCTAGACCTGAAAAAAAAATGAGTGAAGGACACTACATCAGTGTTATACTACTTTAAATCGTGGTGTAAATTTATGAATACATGCTTGTCTATAATTGTATGGTGATCTTATGACATGTATCATAATGGCGCTTGATGTTCCATTGAGGAATGCCTTTTTGAACTTTAGAGCACAACAAACACCTTACGTTCCTTACATGATGAGTGAGGAAATCATCAAAGTGCTATTCTAAAGCGCGTCTCACCCTTAAAAGACAGTACACGTTAAATGGAGCGCAGTGTTGCAACATGTACTAGTTGCGAATCTTTCTCCGCGAGCGACTCGAGGTGGCCTGAGTCCTGTACTTAGTCCTTCAATTGCTGCTTGACGAGACGGGCACTTTTAACTTTGGTATCCCTCCACGCCTTTGTTACTGTATGACCTAAATTTACAAATGACTCGTCTGTATAAACAATTGATTTCCCCTGGTCCCTAAACCTTTTACGTCTTTTAGATATTTATGTCGCCATCTGATGATATCGATATCGTCTCTTTCTATTAATATGCACTTGTTACCCTTTCTTTCATATTCGAACCCCAAATCAGAGTGGCCCTTGAGAAATTTGGTAGGGCCTCATCACTGTTGAACTGTGACAAAATTATATTGAGCGTGGGTGGAATATTTGCAAACAGTAAAGAATGAACAATTCGCCGCACTCCACCTTGCACTATTCAATCATATTGCGTTAACCTAGCGTTTTGTGTAGTCCCGCCCTTTTTGCTTTCTTTTTCGATGGCGTTCTTAGAAGTCCTTTCATTACTTCCTTTTTAATCCTATACACTACTGCTTCTGAACACTCAACAGCCTTAGCTGTTTCTTTTACTGCCTTAAACGCATTTTACTTCAAAAATAATCTAACACATTCATAATTATTTGGCGTTCCTTACTTCTTTATTTACCAACATATCGTCCCTTCCTAGCTTCACCCTCCATAACTACAAATATTTACAAAAATGTTAAACAAATAACGCAATAACAGCTCACAGTTACACACACGGCTTCGTTCGAACTAATGTTAGTGCTGCTCCTTATACTATCTTCTGTGTCAGGCCTGACGCTGAATAGATGAATACCTTTTGTTTGCCCTACTGGATAAAAGAAAGAGGTTACTGCCTTTTGGTTTATTTTAAAAACTTTCTCCAACCTTCCTCAACATTTGTTCTCGCTGGTTCCCTGATGTAAGCTCAATAACAAAAAAGTTTCACACTGCGTAACTTTTGCAGTGCACATATATAAAATTTTCCGAAAACATTTAATTTAAAAAATTATAACACTTAACTGGGTAAACATAGAGAATTCAAAGTAGGCAGGTAGTAGCACTATAGTTTACTCTACCTAAGAAAAAATATAGATGTATTCTAGCAGTTAGTTTGTTAGTTAGTGCGTGATGAGTGTAGAAACAGCAAATATCGGACTTCTATTGAAAAAAACGTTTTCTGAAGAAATTTGGACCTATAGAAATGTATAATGACTCTGAAAAGGATATAACCTGATAGAGAAAAAAATTCTGCATAGGATAATGTGTTCAAACCTGAAATTTATAACAAATGAATATTTATACCAAGCTATTAGGAATCTGGCAACAGAGCGAGGGTAGAAAAGGACGCGGCTAATGGCAACTTGTATGCGCTAGATAGAGACAGAGATGTCCCATTTAACTCCATACTGTCTTCTAAGAGTGAAACGCTATATAGATATCAAATTTAATAGACCAGGAATAATCAGATGCACTCTAATTCTACGAATATACTAAGACTTTAAGTTAAATAAACTAATATCCTTCAACGTTGTAGATAAAAAAATGCATCTTTAAATCTTAGTATAAGTCTTTGACAGACATGTTTAGAAGTGCAGGTAATTACGACAGGACAGTCCGCCGTGATCGGTGTGTATGCACTGCTAGTTAAGGCTGCGAGGGAGGGGGAGACACAGTAAGCGTTGACCCTGACACGTGGCCTCATTGAGCACATGTTTGCCGATGCCTGCCCTAGGACCTACAAGCCAGTGCCTAGGTTCAGACACCTGTTGGGGACTAGAGGAACCTATGGACCAGACAGAGTGGAAACCTGGAAGCGTTGGTCAGTCAAGCAACAGGTACGATAGTGAGGAAGAGGATGATATAAAATGGAAGTGAACTGGTTGATTGGAAAGGTGCTGATGGAGCAATTGGAGGAGGAAACCGGAGAACCCGGAGAAAACCCGACCAGACGCCGCTTCGTCCACCATGAATACCACATGCTGGACCCTGTAATCGAACCCGGGCAGCGTAGGTGGCAGGCGAACTGTCTAACCACTCGGCCACGGCCCCTCCGATAAGAACACGAGGGATACAAAATGTCTTGTTTACATCTAGTTCGGTTCTAAGGCTGGACCGATTATGCTTAAAAGTTCCCCGTCGAACCTGAAAACTCAACCTTTGAGCTTGAGAAGCAAGCAATGTGACCATTCTACCACAGAGACAAGGGGACGGTTGCTTTAGGAGTTTTCAAGGACTCTTGAAACGTGACTGGTATTGCATCAAATTGCGGTGGTGGTGGCGGTAGCGGCGGCGGTGGCGGCGGCGGTGG
This sequence comes from Tenodera sinensis, assembly GCA_030765045.1. NCBI lineage: Eukaryota > Metazoa > Arthropoda > Insecta > Mantodea > Mantidae > Tenodera > Tenodera sinensis. Next base: position 230,267 of record JAUKNM010000103.1, read on the forward strand.
CGGTGGCGGTGGCGGTGGCGGTGGTGGTGGCGGTGGTGGTGGCAGTGGCGGCGGCTGCGGTGGCGGTGGTGATGATGGCATTTGTTCGAGCGATTAAATAATTACGAGTAATATCTGGACTTACGCACTTTTACTACAATAGCAAAGTAATACCTTGTTGATAACGAAGTGAAGAGATTGTCCCTTCCAGCGAACAGTGAGGACATAATTGCCGGGCTGCGAGGTGCAGTCTCTCACGAGGAAATCACCATCATTCTGCTCGACTATCTCCTCGGCTCGTGTGCGTGGTATAGCACCATGGTACCAGGCATGCGAACGCAGGTCCCTTGCATCCAGACTGAGTTCCCATTCTAAGGCCTTCTTGAGCTGCGCTGGATCGGCCGAGGGATCGGGCGTCGCCTCCTGCAACAATAAACACATATTAAGTAGACTCACTCCATTTCACTAGCACATTTAACTTCACAAGCGGGCAGAAGTCAATATCCTTTCTGTTAAGAAAGAACGTTGCTCCCGTGTAATATTGTAGTGAAACCAACAGATCAAAGAAGAGCCCAAGATTATTGCAATTATTCCAAGATGCCCAAAATGTATATATACATATTCTAATAGCGGTTATGCATTCTGGTTTTAAACCACACATTGCATTGAGATTTTATACACAAATCTATCTTTGTTAAAGGATTTCAACTACCAAATCAAAAATGAATCAGTAGAGAAAAAACAGTATTTGTATCTTTTTCCATCTATAATATCAATTTAAAATTGGGAATTAATAGTTTAAAGGAAAATATATTTGCCATGTAATCCCACTTGAAATACGCACAGTTTTTATTATATGGTTCTTAAGACGTTTTCTTGAACAGGGTACATCTTATTTTTATATTAGTATTATGCGACACTCACTGAATACAACAAAAGAAAGCAATCATGTTTAATTATTTGTTAATACTGGTCATAGTTCTTGTTTTAATTTATTCATGATAGACCAACATTAATTGTTATTCAGGCCAGTGATAACATACAATGCACACCTTATAATTTGTGGCGTAGCTGAGCTTGGTCCATGGCTCTTCTAGCATGAATTAATTGCAAAAAAAAAAAATACTCGTGTAGATTAAAAGGAGTAAAAGTATGGTGCTAAGAATCAGGTTATGTGAAGTAACTTTCTTCTGAATCGCTGATTAGATCTTATGAAATCACCATGAAAGTATATACAAACAGATTAAACAAAGACGTTTTAATAATTAATTAATAATAACCATAACAATAAACAATAATAAAATAAATACATTACTAAGTAGTAACATTATATGAATTACACAATTACTGTGCATGTGCTTAAATTCCTCCGTAGAGTTCTCGGTGCGTATCCTACTGCCTTACTTGTGTAGTTTCCAGTACAGTAACGTTTGTAACAGCAGTGTGACACATACCAGTACACATCTGCTGAAATGGCCGACATGAGCTCTAGCACACTTTATGTAAACGTGCGGAATCACCCCAACGTCGCATATTCAAATCGATCAATCAGTAGAGGTGAACAAGTTCCATGGTCGCCGGATCTGACACCTATCGACTATTTTCTGTGGAGTTGTATGAAGAGTATGGTTATGGTACTCCTGTAATGTCAGCGGAGGACCTTATTGCTCGAGTCCAGGAGCGATTGAAAATCTTCAAAGACCAGTGTACGTATTGAGCCATGTGCATGAGGCTCACCACCACTGATATAGGCTCTGCAATGACGTAGAAGGTACACAGCTCGAAGCCCGTTTGTAATGTAGACAGCTCAATGTTAGGTTTGTTGACGATATGTGAACACACACCCATCTCACACTTTGATGCGAGCGTCAAACAGCGTACAAACCGTGAATTTACGGACATGGGGTTCCTATTTGAAAACCAGCCAGTTTGCCATTCCACACAGCATACTAAGCGTTGTCGGTGTTTTTTTTTTGTTTTTTTTTGTTTTTGTTTTTTTTTTGTTTTTTTGTTTTTTTTTTGTGGGGGTGGGTGTTTGCACTGTAGGTATATATACTGAGTGTCCCAAAAACACCGACAACGCTTAATACGTTGTGCGGGATGACAAACATAGATTTTCAAATAGGACCCCCTGTCCGGAAATGCACGGTTTGGACGCTGGAGAGTGTCGAAGTTTGAGAACGAATGGTTCTGACAGTTTGTTAACATTCGTTGTGGTACCTTAATACGGAAGATATGCAACCCCTGAGCCATCTGTGTACTGGGATGAATGACCAGAGCATGATAACATTCCTGCGCATGCGTTAAATTGCTCTGAAGAGTCCTTGGTGCCCATCCTACTGCGTTACTTGTGCAGTTTGCAGTACAGTAACGCTTTAACAGCAGTGTGACACGTACCAGTACACTGCTGCTGAAATGACAGACTTGAGCTCCAGCACACTTTCATATAAATGTACGGAATCACTTCAATGTCACATATTCAAATCGGTGGATTGGTAGAGGAGGACCAGTTATATGGCCAGTACAGTTGCCGGATCTGACACCTCTCGAATATTTTCTGTGGAGTTGTATGAAGAGTATGGTGTGCGACTCTCCTGTAACATCATCGGAGGACCCTATGGCTCAAGTCCACAGAGCGATTGAAAATCTTCAGACAACCGCACGTATTGGATCATGTGCACAAGGTTCAGTACCGCCACTATAGGCTCCGCAATGACGTAGGAGGTGCATAGTTCGAAGTCCGTTTCTAATGTAGACAGGTCGATGTTGGGTTTATTGATGAAATGTGAGCGTATAACAAATTTGAATGCGATACAGCGTCCAAACCGTGCAATTCCCGACAGGGGTTCCTATTTCAAAACTGATCAGTTTGCTGTCCCTCACAACATACTTAGCGTTGTCGGTATTTTTTTATTTTTTATTTTTTTTATTTATTTTTTATTTTTTATTTTTTTTTTTTTTTGGGGGGGGGTAACCTCTATATCTCCGTGTAATATCTGTGATCATATTCTCCCCTGTCCTCTACGAATTGGCCTCGAAAAACACGGTGTCCAAAGCGGATCGTTTTGCTTTTCCAAATCAAGAACTAATTTCGAACCTCTCAATCGTGTGCCGTTTATGGGCCGGGTTTAACCGCTCTAATTTTCGCGATACAAGCTTATTGTTGGGGAGGAAACCGCAGAAGGAAGTATTACAATAAATTTAAAAGCAAAGAAGACCGCCTATCGCCAAGGGTAACGCGTCAGTGATAAATAGCCAAATTGTTTGCTGTGACACATGCATTCCCGCTTTCATACACTTTCTGGGTTAAGGAGTCAGGACCCTTGACTAGTCAACTACAAAGGCAGTCCTTCTGCAGGTTTCATTATGAAAGTTTCTTAGAGAAGAGCACAAGAAAATGTAAAGGTGTATTTGAGCGGAGGTTCTGTTCAGCAGTTGTTTTGTCAACAAAGCTGAGCTGGTCATGAAGCATTATGAGATCTTCAATACAAAGATGATGACGGCACTGAAGGTATCAGACACGCTATTTGAGAAGCTGGAGCAGAGGAAACGGGATCTGACAGGAGTAAGGAGCAAAACTCGCAACTTTCCCTTCGCCTCGAAGTTAAAGCCCCTCCCGAAGGCTTTTAAACCTGAAACAAGTTAAGAGGCTTTAGCGGTCGATGTCTTTCCTCTTATGAGAGAGACCTTGGTCGGGAGAGTTGCTGTGGAAACGATGTACCCCTGCTCCTCTCTTGGACTCAATAATGCACATCATTAAAACCATTGATACAATTACTTTCCCCGGTTCCTGTAAACGAAATGTAGCCAGCTAGCTTCCATTTCTAGACTCTAGATGCAAACCAACAGGCGCCATTCACAATGAACTGGAAGTGTAGACTAAGGATAAGCACAACACTTTGCGTCCAAGCTATCTAACCTTCCGTTACGCGCGCGTCCTGGTAGAACACGTTAGTCGCGCGGAGCCTAGTAGGTCCGCGCTATATTTTTGTGCTTACACACACACACGCACGCACACGCACACGCGCACACACACACACACGCACGCACACACATATACATACTATACATACAATACACACTATACACACCTACCTGCAATATCTACGTGCCTGCCTCCTACCTACCTACCCACACACCCACCGACCCACCCACATACCTACATACACACATTGCACACATTGCACACATTACACACATAAACATATACATTACAAACATTGCTTAAATTGCATATCTTATATACATTGCATACAATGCATACACTGCATATATTAAATACATTACATGAAGCTTCATACACCGGACAAACAGGTAGATCAGTGACAGTCAGACGACAAGAACACATTAGAAGCCTAAAACTGAACCAACCGGATAAGCTGGCACTTGCAGAACACGCTATAGCCACGAAACTTTATATAGATTTCGACAAAAGACAGCTCCTAGCATAATGTGAACAATTCCGTCCCAGAATAGCAAGAGAAAGCATAGAAATCTTCAAATCACAGAACTCCCTAAACAGAGACAAGGGCAGACATCCCCACAGCTCTTTCTCTGGTCAGCACAGTTTTGTAGGTGCCGTCACGGAGTGAAACCTGAAGAAGCCCAACATAGGGGGGCGAAACATCGACATACATTACAAAGAAGACGGAGCCTTCCCCGGAAAACTCAGATACGATGACAGAATTAAAACGTTCTAGACGTGGCACGGCTCATCGACTAATGCGCTCCCGTGCAACCCAGGTCCTGCGCTACACACTCGCTACGGCAGAGACCTGTGCCTCGGGAACGCCATAGGAGCTTCAACCTGGCCGCACAGGAAAACTGCGGAAAACTGTACATAGTGAAGTGAAGTGTACATAGTCCAGTGAATGAGCTGGGACGCATACTTCTGGTGTGCCCAGTGCGTGTGTGTGTGCGCGCGCAAGTGTGTATGTGTATATGAGTGTGTGTGTGCATGCGTGCGCAAGTGTGTATGTATATATGTGTGTGTGCGTGTGTGTGTGTGTATGTGTGTGCGCGCGCATGTGATGGGACGTGTGGTAAGCCCAGGAGTGAGTGCGCGTGTGTATCTGTGTATATAAATGTAAATATATGTATAGATATAAAAACAAAAGACAAACAGTGAAAAAAAAAAAAAAAAAAAAAAAAAAAAAAAGACCAAAAGCTGTTCCCGGTGACCTAAAGCTCGTCACCGTATGGATTTTTGTGAAACCCACATATTGTATATAGTGTATATAAACTCTGTTATACTGCTCGCAAAAGTTAAAGGCAACTTCAACTTCAACTTATTTTATTAACTAATATATTTGCCCGGTGTCGGTACAGAGGGGCCCGGCTCACAGGCTCTAATTTACATTATTTACAATTAACAGTTTTAAATGGGCACTCTGGTTTGCTTTTTCACAAGAAAAACCCATACGGTGAGCAGCCTTAGCCCACCGAGAACAGTTTTATGGTGTATTTTCAGTGTTTTTGGTCGTCCTTTTTTTTTCATCGTTTTTTGTTTGTTTATGTACACTGATCCACACGCTCACTCACTCTTGGGCATACCACACATATGTCCCATCACACTCACACACACACACACACACACACACACACACACACACACAGACACACGCTCGTATATACATATTTACACACACTGCACTATATACACTTCACTATTTACAGCTTTTCCGCAGTTTTCCTGTGCGGACCAGGTTGCAGCTCCTGTGGCGTTTCCGAGGTACAGACCTCTTCCGGAGTGTGTGGCCTAGGGCCTGGGTTGCATGGGTGCGCATCAGTCACCATGCAATGTCTAAAACATTTTAATTCTAGCATGCTTACGATGCTTTGGCTCGCCCTTGCCAATATTGGCAATCACATCATTTTGGTGATTCCTGATGCACACCCACGCGACAGTGGCTCTTTTCGTTACTGCCTCGGGAACGGAAGGGATCTGGGTTTCCTGGTGAAGGGTTTGGTTAGTGGTTAGGATGGGAGCAGAGAGGATTTGGGGGGTTTGGATAGTCTTCAGGGCGGTTTTTGAGGCGTTTGCCCAGGCCACACACGCGTATAGAACCACTGACAGGATGAAAGCTTTATACAGGACGAGTTTGTTCTTCAATTGCAGCTGTAAGATTTGAAGCTTTCACGGCGAACGTTAGTGATAAGAGCTTCACGGGTGATCAGCCGTGTTAAATTTAAGAAGGTCGAGCTTTCGGCCATTATACTCTCCAGGGCCATCTTCAGGACTAAAATGATGGAAAATTCTCCTCAGTTTCCAAATATATACTATGGTTAGGCTGTGTTGTCCAAACCAATGCGCGGGTGATGGTTTCTGATTGGGCCTGCTGTAGGCTCGGCTGCAGTGTTTTCCCGCGGGTACGAAATTTGTGCAGTGCTTCTGATGGCTATAGTCCAAGTGGAGGCTTTTTCCCCACCATTAAACAAAAAACAAACAAAAAAAAAAAAAAAAAAAAAAAAAAAAAAAAAAAAAGCAAACCCAAACCTGTAGAGCGGTTATTAAACGCATCTACATGAATGGCGCAGAGCACGAGATCAAGGAGGAACTGGCGGCCTCCAACATCTCGGTGGTAAAGGTGACGCAGCTGCGCCGCTTCAACAGGGAAAGGACCCCTTTGCCCCACTACCTTGTTGAGCTGACATCCCTGGAAGATCTTTCAAGACTATCCCGAAAGACGTTCATCCTTTACTCTAAGGTGGTGATTGAGGATTACTGTCCTCCTCGCTTCCCCAAGCAGTGCGGCAGGTGCCAGCGATTGGGCCATCTGGCCCCCAATTGCAGGGCCGAAGCAGCCTGCTCGAGGTGTGCGGGGAGGCATGAGTCGCAGTCATGCAACGTCCCTCTAGAGCGGCGCAGGTGTGTACTATGTGGCTCGCAGGGACACGGGGCACGCTTTCGTGGCTGCCTGGTGTACCAGCGACACCTGGCCGCGCTACGGACGTCAAACCAGGGAGTACAGGCACCAGCACAGACACAAACACAGACACCGGCTCAGACACAGACGCAGTCACAAACCCAAACTAATGGGAGGAAGCCGGGACCACCCGCCAACCGGGGAGCTCCCACTGCAAACCCTGGCACGAGCACAGGGACCAGTGCGCTTCCTCCAAAGACGGCGGCAAGAGCTCCCAACAGTTCGAACCGCGACGCCGTCGGGCCACCCCCCAAAACCAGACAAGCCCAGGACCACTCCCGCGACAGTCACTACCCCACACGTCTCTCCGTTAATAGCCCAGAGTGGTTTCACAACCTAGAGATATGTTACATGGCCCTGGACAGACTACAAATCAAGCCTGACGAGACTATGGACACACTCCAGGTCTACTACAACTTCTTCCAACGACTTCTTGACGTGACACATGATGGACGTTAATCCCACGACTAACTTAATGACCTGGAATACACATGGACTGAGACAAAGAAAACATGAACTACTCGACTTTCTAGACAAACACGACATACCAATAGTCCTTCTGACAGAAACTCACCTAAGCCCTAGTGATAGATGTAACTTACCCGGATATTATCTATATAGAAACGACAGAGATAGGCGTGGCGGCGGCACAGCCATAGCTGTCCGCAGAGACACAGCCCATCATCAAATACCAGTTCCACCCTTGCACAGACTCGAGGCAACTGCTATAGCTACCACAATTAACAACAATCACATAATCATCGTCTCAGCGTACAACCCACCAGGCGACATAGTCACAGCAGACATTAACTCGCTCCTGCAGTTAAACCCAAGTGTTATAATAGCAGGCGATTTAAATGCCAAACACCCACTTTGGAACTCAACCAACATGAACGCGGCAGGCCAAGCCCTATTACGCCATGAAAACAGATCTGATTATATAATACACGCACCCACAGAACCGACATACGTCCCGTTTCAGGCAAACCAAACGCCTGATATTCTAGACATAGTGCTAGAAAGGCAAGCCGGTGCCCGCGTCTCGCTCAAAGTTTTTAACGAGCTATCGTCAGACCATCTACCGGTCCTTATCAAACTTGAAGGCCCTCTCCGGAGTGTGCCACCCAGACCAAGGCGAAATTATAACAAAGCTAACTGGGACACCTTCTCAGAAACCGTAGATGCCCAAATGTCGGACATTAAAGTTGACTCAATTGAGGATATAGATGCTGCTACCGAAAAGGTGGAAAAAGCAATACAGTATGCCACAATGGTGGCAGTTCCACTACAGCGGCAAAAGAAAACAATCGTACGCCTGCCAACAGACATACAACGTCTCACTAAACAAAGAAATAGAACCAGGCGACAATGGCAACAGCACCGACATCCGACACTTCAGAACCAACTCAAAACACTGAACCAACAACTTCGCGAGCGAACATCCACTGTTATATCCACCCAGTGGAACGATACATTACAGTCACTAAATCCGGGAACCAACACAGTATGGAGAATAGCAAAATGTCTCACCAGAGACAAGATCTCCATTCCCCCTCTTCACGTGGGTCAACATATCGCAACCACGGATGAAGAGAAAGCAGAAGCACTGGCAGATGCACTAGAAAATACACTCAAACCAAACATAACGCCATCACTGCCAGTATTTGTAAACGAAACTGAAGCCGTAGTTCAAAACATACATGAAAGGCAAACGCACGACAGAATTAGAAAAACACATGCCTGCGAAATCAAATGGATCATCAGACATTTACCGAAAAGAAAACACCAGGACCAGACAAAATCCCGAACATTGCGCTGCAACACTTACCGGCCAGCGCACTCGCAATACTGACGAAACTATTCAACCTCTGCCTTTTACACGGCTGCTTCCCAAATAGGTGGAAAACAGCAAATGTGCTACACTTCCCGAAGAAAGGTAAAAATAACGCGAACCCACAAAACTACAGACCTATTAGCCTGCTTAACACGATGAGCAAACTTCTTGAAAAAGTAATACTAAAACGTATTAATGCATTTATTATAAAACATAACATCTTAATTCCCGAACAATTTGGCTTCAGGGCCAACCACTCAACCACACTGCAACTCCTGCGTGCCACCGAATACATTACGAAAGGCTTCAATTTCAATAAGTCAACGGGAGCCGTCCTACTGGACATAGAACGTGCTTTCGATCGCGTGTGGCATGCAGGACTGATACGAAAAATGATAAACACTAAATTCCCGGACACAATGATTAAACTAACAGCGAACTATTTGCGCGGGCGATCTTTCTCCTCGCTAGCGAACGATGCAAAGTCCACACCCCGCCCAATTCTGGCGGGTGTCCCTCAGGGTAGTATACTCGGGCCGCTTTTATTCAATATATATATAAACGACATCCCGAAAAGCGCGAACACAACATATCTCCTGTATGCTGACGACACGACGATTATTGCTCAATCAGGTAAACCTGCATTCGTACACAGAAACCTCCAGACATCACTGGATCAACTGGAGCCCTGGCTCGCCCAATGGCGAATAAAAGTCAATGCCACTAAGAGTAAAGCTATAATGTTCACAAAACGCAGAAAACACTTCCACCCGAGGCATGGACTGCAACTGCTAAAACTTTTTAACAATGATATCACTTGGACCAATAAAGTAACGTACTTAGGTCTAGTGATGGATCCGGGACTCACCTGGCGCCCTCATATAGAGGAAGCGCGCAGAAAAGCCTATGCTCAATTGAGCAAGCTGTATCCCTTAATCAACTACAGTAACGCCCTACAGCTCGGCATGGGCCTAACACTTTATAAAATGCTTATACGGCCCATACTGACGTACGCGGCGCCGGTCTGGGGCTACGCGGCAAAAACACATATCAAAAGAATTCAACAACTACAAAATAAGATACTGCGTATAGTAGCAAAAGTCCCATACTTAGCACCATCCAAAAAACTGCACGAAGACCTACACATGCATACGATAGAACAATTTATTAAAAAACTAGCCTTCGACTTATACAATAAAATCCCATCACACCACAATACACTCATCACTACACTTGGACAATACGAAACAACCATCGACAAACACATGAGACCACTATCCCTTTTTGACAGAAACTTAACCAACCCAGACATAGACGACGCCATAAACGACTACCTTGACAACCTGATACATTAAGCTAATCCACCGACTTTGCCTTTATGTTACAGACATACCACGTGACGTCCATCTCCCACAGTGCCCTCCAAGACCTTGCGCTACCTAGCCAAGGCGGTCCCAGGGGAGAGGGCCCCCTCGGGAGTGGCACTGGCCCGCACCTGCACTTTAGGCAGACTGCCCGCCAAGTGTGCACTCCAGACGACCAGACGACACCCGGAAACACAGAGAAAGAAAGGGAAAAAAAAAGGAAAAAGAAAAAAAAAAAGAAAAAAAAAGAAACAGACGCGGCACCCATCGAGGGTGCCAAACACCGACGCGGCTCCCAATGTGGACGCCAAGCACAGACGGGGCTCCCACTAGGGACGCCTAACATAGAATAAGTAAAACCACTATAAAGTTTGTTATAAGTAAAACTACGACGAATTTCATTTCCACTGTCACCTCAATCTCCCCAGGCTTCAGCCAGGACTTGATCATGACTGCAGCCCGGGATTTCATCGTTGACGCGCTCGCATGCACTGCATGCCAGCATGAAACTTTGCGTCATTGACCGGGGTGCAAATGCGGGACCCGACTATCATACCCACAATCATTCATCAAATTCTCCCCTGCAAGACAGGGCATCTCTTCTGTAATTACCAGCTGTTACTGCCTCGGCAGGCAGCTCTCATTCATCACCATTGAACGCGCAGAAGCCCTAATACAGCTCTGCAATGAAATGTCTTCCGGTGGGGTTTTTTAGTGAGTAGGCTGCCCGGGTTTGAAGCCAGGGTAGGAGTCTTACACTCGCATGCACGCATGCGGTAAGGGCGTAAGTAGCCTTTTTCCCCACCACAAAAAAAAAAAAAAAAAAAAAAATCCAAGCGGAACTTAGTTTGAGTCCGCCCTCTCTGTTGAAATTGTGGGGGTGTAATTTGATGTGGATGGCCTCCTTGATGAGTCTGTCCCAGTAATTTTCTGCGTGTTCTAGTATTTTTGTGTCTTGGAAATTTATTTTGTGGACCTGTTCTATGCAATGTTGGGCTACTGCTGATTTTTCTGGCTGGAGAAGTCTGATGCTCCGTTGATGTTCTTTGCATCTTTCCTCTATCGTGCGTCCTGTTTGACCCATATACACCTTACCACACTCGCATGGAATCCTGTGTATTCCCGGGACCTTAAGCCCAAGTGGGTCTTTCACCGGCCTGAGCAGTTGTCGGATCTTCTTAGGGGGCGTGAAGAAGGTTTTGATATTATGTCTCGCGAGTATACGGGAAACCTTGTTGGAGACAGAGCCGCAGAAAGGTATGTAGGCCTTCTCTTGAGGGCTAATCTTCCCTTGCGTGAGCAGTAGCGGGTTCTTCCTGCTGCGTTCTACTTTCCTATGGGTCTCATTGATGTCCTGGTTGCTATACCCATTCTTGCGTAGGGTATCCTGTAAGTATTGAAGTTCTAGGTGTATGTGGTCCTTGTCTGCTATGTCAAACGCTCGGTGAAACAGAGTGGAAATTATTGTTTTCTTCTGAGAGGGATGATGGTGGCTGGAGGCATCCAAGTATCTGTTGGTGTGTGTGGGCTTCCTGTAGACCGTGTGTCCCAGGCTGCCATCCGGTTTTTTGTACACTAGAACATCCAGGAAGGGAAGGGAGTTGTCGTTCTCCACTTCCATGGTGAATTTGCAGCCGAGCCTACAGCAGGCCCAATCAGAAACCATCACCCGCGCATTGGTTTGGACAACACAACCTAACCATAGTATATATTTTGAAACTGAGGAGAATTTTCCATCATTTTAGTCCTGAAGATGGCCATGGAGAGTATAATGGCCGAAAGCTCGACCTTCTTAAATTTAACACGGCTGATCACCCGTGAAGCTTCAATTGCAGCTGTTTGCTGCGGAAGATGGGGGCGCATAAGTTTAGCCGCTGTCTGCCTTTCTTGGCGCTATATTTTATGTAGGTGGACCAGCACATTGTGCGGCCCAAGGTAACCCCTAAGTATTTAACTTGCCGTCGGCAATGCAATACCTGACCACCGACCGTTAGGTCCATTGCCAAAGTGTGATGCCGCTTAGAGAAATGAATCAGCTGGCATTTGTTGGGATTGATTTTAATTTTCCAGTCATGTTGCCATGAAAGGAAGTTGTTAACATAACGTTGCATTTCTGCAAGGCCGAAACGGGGATTTCTATGGTGGTTGTATATTGCAGTGTCGTCGGCGTACATGGCGACCTTACATCTGGCGTCCACTGGGAAATCGTTGGTGAACAATATATACAAAAAGGGTGACATGATTGCCCCTTGTGCAACGCCAGCCCGCATCACTCGCTCCCGTGAGGAGGAGCGGCCCATTTGGACGTAAAACTTCCGTTTTTATAAAAAATTGTGCAGCAAATATAGATAATTTTGAAGAGCCGGGAAATTGTGGTGCAGTTTGTAAATAAGGCCAATATGCCAGCACCGGTCGAATGCGGCTTCTACGTCCAGAAATAGCGCCAACATTGAAGCTCCATTGTTAAATTGCTCTGTTACGTCATCAGTTAACCTGAGAAGTTGTAACTCAGTAGAATGTCCTTTTCGAAAACCAAACTGTGAATTTGAGAGTTCGTGAGATTCTGAAACTTGTTTTTGAAGTCGAGAAAGTATAAGTTTTTCGAGCAATTTACCAATAGTAGACAAGAGACTAATGGGGCGGTAGTTTTGCGGTTGTCTGGTGCTTTTCCCTTGCTTTGGGAGCATCATTACCTTGGCTCGTTCCCAGGTAGAGGGGAAATAGCCTTGCTGCAGACAGGCGTTAAATATTTTAGTCAGTTGCACCAGGGCTTTCCTTGGGAGATGTTTGAGTTCCTCATTAGTCACTTTGTCTGGACCGGCAGCTTTCCCATTAGGTAATTTCCTAATGAGCTTGTAAACTTCCTGCGGTGTTATGATGGGTAGTTGTTGCTCTTGCTTCTGCGCCACCCAGGTTTGTACCCGTGACTGTGCCTCCCGTTCTATATCGCGGTTGGTAACTGGGTTTTCGCTGAATCTATCTTCAAGACAGTCAGCGAAAACCTCGGCTTTCTCCTCTTCGGAGAAGTGCAGGCCGCCATGAGTGTGCAGCGCCTCAGTTGCGGAGTTGACGCTCGTGGACACTTTGAATGCCTTTAATAATTTCCACAAGGAAGAGTCCGAATGGGTGGTACTCAGCAGTTTGTTTTCCCACTGTTCAGTTTTGTTGATTTTAATTTGATGCCGAATGATGTTGCGTAGCCATTTTGCTAGCACTTTAAATTCAGGCTGACGGGTATACCGCCACAGTCTTGTCAGGCGTCGTCTCCGCGCAATGAGTTGCTCTACCTCAGGGTACCTGCAAAAACCGGGTGGTCTTGTGGTGTAAGTGGTAGCGTTTCTCTTGGCCGTGTGTAGCGAAGCAGTGAAGTTTTCAATGGCGACATCTATGTCTGCCTCGCTATAGTATGACAGCCTGGGTTGCGCCATCCTGTGCATTTCCATGGTAAACTTATTCCAGTCGGTCTCAGCCTTCCTTCGAGGCCCAGAGGCACCGGCTGAAATGCCAACCTGTATATCGAAATGCACGGGAAGGATGTCGGAGTCCAGGCTGTGATGCACTGTAAAGTTAATTAGAGGTGTCGCATTTTTTGTTAGTACGAAGTCCAAAATTTCGGGGTCAAAGTGCCCCGATCTGTGCCAAAATGTGGGTTCTGAGGGAAGGTGTACCTCTAAGTCGTCATTATCAATTATAAGTTCAACCAGGAGATTTCCAGCCGCGTTTGCTCGGCGAGGAAACCACCAGGGGTGCCGGGCGTTGAAATCTCCTGCAATTATAACATGCTCCTCTAAAGCGAGGATTTGTTCGAGGTCACGTATGAAACCTGTGGAGTTGGGGGGCCGATAAAGCGCTACCAACATCACCGTTTGACTATTTACACGTGTTTTAAGTGCTGTGCACTCTAACGCTGCCATTGCTGGCAGCGTAACAAAAGCATGAGCAATAGTGTTTCTGAGCAAAATAGCAGTCCCTCCCCCCTGTCTGCCAATTCTGTCGTTCCGAAAGATTTGATACCCCTGGAGCTTAAAAGTGTGCTCTTGCTGTAATTTTGTTTCGCAAATGAATGCGACATCAATTTTGTTACGCCGCAGGTAATTTTCAAGTTCGTATTGCTTCCTGTGGATGCCATCTGCATTCCACAGTAGTGCGCGAGTTAAAGTTATGCCTCCCCTTGAAGTGGCCATTTACTCGACGAGAGTGGTAACCAAGCATATGATGGCTTCCAGCTTCTCCATGGTACTGTTGCAGCTTTTTAATCTTGCGATTATGGGCCGCAACTTTGTTAATAGTACTGGGAGGTTTAAATCCTTGAAGAGGCTGAAAATTTCTTTTAAACCTCCCAGGTCGCTGGTGGGTGCCTCTAAGGGCTGGGGTTGCGGAGGGGGACCATTTGGTGGTTGCTCAGGTGCATTTATCCCTCCGGCGGCTCCTGCAAAAGAGGTGTCTTTTTGACCAGGGCCGGGTAGAGGATGGGGCGTGGCCCTGGTTGAGTACCAGGAGAGTTCCTGGCTGTGGCGGCCAGTTGACGGCGGTGGCGTTCCATCTTAAATGTCTCGCACCCCCTGTAGCTGGCAGGATGCGCCTCCCCACAGTTCGCACAGTGGGGTACAGCGTCCTCCTTGGCCTTTTTTGGGCAGTCAGCTAGGCGGTGGAGGTCACCGCAATGTGAACGCTGGCCAAAGCTCAAGCGGAGCGCTGTTGCCAAGTGTAGTGCGTGTACCGGTAGAGGTTCTGTACATAAGATCGTGACAGATGCGTGTACCACATTCGGCAGCGCTGGTAGGAGGGGCAAGCTTAGGATTCGCTGGAGTCTGCAGTACGGTCCACCTCCGTATGCCTTTAAGTTTGGCAAAGATTATAGTTCTATGTGTAATGTTAATTGTAGCCTGTAAGCTGGGCCCAGTGTACCGGCACCAGGCCAATATACCCTGAATAAATAAGTAAGGTACTAAACAGCTGGGAGGTACCATAATTGGTTCAGCTTTACGACGTAGCATACTGTTTGATGCTGTTCCTTTACTGCGTTATATGTACCTAATAGAAATGGATACTTTGACATAAAATGCAGGCAAGTCAGGATGCAGTTATATTGACTTAGGCTTTTTAGTTAAGTAAGACGAATTAAAATTAATATTCTTTCCTTGATCCATCTCGGGAAGGTCACTAAGCAAATAAATATAATGCTATAACACCAAATACTGCACAATATTTTAATAAATATCTACATACATACTAAAATTCACAAAACAGTGTGATACGTATTTAACTTAAATAGAGAAACATTTAATGTGTAAAACTAACATGACCTTTTCTGCCCTCTGTCATTAATTAATGGGTATAAAAATTATTCTTACGAAAGCGTATTGTTTTTATCTGCTTCATTGTAATCAAGACCTTTGCAGAAATAGCTGCATTACATGTTTCGTTATAAACACAAAGCAACTAGCTATGGTACAATGTTTAAGAACATAATATTGCTTGCTACCCTCAGAGCGCGTCAGCAGATGGCTCAGAAGTGCAACCGCAATAAACAACTAAATGTCGACAGGGCTCTAAAAGATAAAGTATTTAAACAATTCGAACCATTAATAGCGAATATCTCGGAAATGGTTTATGCTAAAAAAGTTACACGAGTTTAATTGGCGTCTTAAAGACATCTAAGCTTTTTGAGAGAGAGAGAGAGAGAGAGAGAGAGAGAGAGAGAGAGAGAGAGAGAGAGAGAGAGAGAGAGAGAGAGAGAGACCTTGCTTGAAAGCTCTTTTTTGAATTCAGGAACATCAAAACGTGTGTTTCTGGTGAAATCTCGGCGTCGAATGGGTGGAATGAAAAATATTTCTTCTTACCTACATGGTGGAGACAGTAAAACTGTTTTCATATCACAAAATATGAAGCATGAAGCCAACACACAATCAGATCAACAATTAATAGATCTGTAAATTATGCACGAAAACGTTTTGTTAAACATGCCACTTTCAGGTTAGACTGCGGCTTGCATTTATACAAAACCCTAATGGCGGCTGTCGCCCGATATGCAAGTTCACATGGAATATCACTTCCTATCTCACTTCCTGAACCCATCAATGCTACCGAAATTTGTTATTTACTTTGAATTATTTCTTCGAACATTGTACTCAGATACAAAAGTGGCGGTTCTGAGATGCCGATGAAAATTAATTGCACATGAGTGACTCCATCTCCTTGTGCAGAAGAGTCCCAGCAATGCTTGGAATTTCTGAAGTAAATGCCTGGCATTTGGGCCTCAGTTCATTGCACGAAAGAATTCAGCCAAGGCTGAAGGTTTTGGCATTTGTCTAGCGAGACACTCTTCTTCATAACAGACTTCCTTTAATAATTATTATTAATAATACTAAT
Organism: Tenodera sinensis; assembly: GCA_030765045.1. NCBI lineage: Eukaryota > Metazoa > Arthropoda > Insecta > Mantodea > Mantidae > Tenodera > Tenodera sinensis. Next base: position 246,742 of record JAUKNM010000103.1, read on the forward strand.
GTTAATAATTAATAAGAATGTTATGAATATTAATCATAATTAATAATTATTATTGGATTATAATCCAATAGTTCTTGCGCGAAAACCTGAAAATGCCTTGTAGCGAATAAAAATTCAATCTATTCAAAAGTAACAGAAGGTAAATAAAATAAAAGACACAAATGTTCAATGAGAGTCCGTTGGCACGTATAAAATGTATATCCCTATTTCGATATAACTCCGGAGTGAGCGACTGGTAAAATATATCAGGTTGTGATTTGTACTTCTCAAAAGCCTCTCAGTTAAGAAGTAGGTACTTCTCATTCAATAACGATTACTTTACATATCCAGATAGCAATCGTTTCACTGATAGCCGGGCTACGTACATGAGTAGTTCGCTTGCACTGGCGTGATCGTCTGGAAATGTTAACTGTCACTTAATGCCTTCTTTCTGTAATGTACAAACTGAAGCTACTTACTAGGCACCTTTTTGTGCTGTAAAAACTAGAGTTTGTTCATTGTGCATCTGAAAATTGAAGGTTTATTTAACACACCTATGTTGTTTGTGAACCACATTGTGTTCGATTTAAAGAATCTTAAATTTCTGAGTTTCTTGGAGGGGCATGTTTCCATGGCAAAGTCCCCTCCGCTATTGCTGTCTAGCCAGTAAGGTGTCATCATCCTCCTTTCCCTTCGCCTGTGAGCTAAACGTTTAGGAGTAATACGTTTCCATGTTTAGGCTGCACTGTGGCACATGGTGTAGTACTCGTATGTATTTCCTTTATTTTCGCATTTATTGTTTGTTGTTGAGTAGTCACGGGGTTAGTTCATGATTCTAGCGCTAACCTTATAGACCTTTCAGATTTTGAAACCAAAAATTGAAGTTTAAGCCACATAAATGGAGCACATGGTGGAAAAATTCTAGCAGTGTCACTACGAGATGACGACATAAGTTCAGAAAAATTGAGATGTCCCATTTCTCAACCCCGTCCCAAATACCACATTTTCTTATACACAGTGTTTACATTATCTTATGTTGTACGTGGGCGTTCTTCTTTTCGTTTCTAGAGGGTTATTTTACTACAATTTAATGGCAATATTTAAGGTAATATTATTTCCATTCTATGCCTGTGTCTGTTTACAGTACTTCCTAAATTCGGTTAAATTGGACTGAGTTTACGAATTCTGAGAACTCCTTTTTAAAGTTTTTAAGTACACCTTTCTTTTGAATTTGCCATGTATGTCCTTTTGTTGGATACACTATCTTTAAATTTTCGGTTTTCCTTATTTATACTGTGGACAAGCACGTGGTCTACGTTTTGTTCTCCTGTCTTACATGGGCACATTGGATTATCTAAGTTCGCTTCCGTAGTACCCGATATGTGCTTTGATCCAGGAACAATTTATCTCCCACTGTTCTCATTAAAGCTCTGCCATTTCTTCCCTTATTTGTTCTACTAATGCCGGGTTGCAAGAACGCACTTACAGGTTTCGTTAGCGTTAAAGTGTTCATTTGCCTCTGAAATGAGTTGCAAGACCGATCTATAACGTTAATCGATCGATTATCATAGGTTGAATCTCGGACCTACAAACAGTGAATGGCCACCATTATTGCTCTCATCGTATGGTTTCCTCCCGGTTTTTTCATATTATGACATCCTCAGATACGAATAAACAAAAACTATAGATGGTTGCATTATTGTCGATCGATGTACGCATAGAAACATAGTTTTATCCCGAGAAGTATTGTATCTCTAGTCTGCCCTTCATTATGGAATCTTCATCTGAAAAAGAGGTTATATTGGATCTGTGAGCATTTCGTTGAACATTGCGTATGTGCACAAAATACACGTATGCAATATCTGGGATGTCTCATACTAAGAAAAAACTTTCGCGGATACTTGAAGAGAGCACAAAGGAAAAAAATTAATGAAAAGAATAAGGTAGTAAATAGCACGAAAATATATATGTGACGCAAATAATAATTGTCTTCATTTGCAATTTAAATATGGAGAGGAATGGAGCACACGAAATTCAAAGACGATGTAAATACGTATTATGAAGCTGATTTAGGAAGAATAGTTGGAGCAAGAGTAATGCTAAAACTGACCAGAAAGACGAAAATTAAATGGCTGGGACATTGTATGAGAAGAAACAACTTGCTAAGATGCACTTGGGTAGGAATCTATGTGAATGGATTCAGGAGGAATTTGTAGCCATTATTATGAAAAATGCTCAAAGTGGAGATGGACGAGAAAGTGGAAAGAAGAGATGAACAGAGGAGGCTTTGTAGTCTACGGAGCTGCCCTTAGGGATTAACTATTGATTACTATAGATTCGTGTATAAAATAGAATATAGTTTGTCGACATTTACTACAACATTGCTGAAAATTGTCCAAAATCCTTAAAACGAATCTCTTTTTACACTTTGTGCCTCCGGAAAATTTATCTCTGAATCTTATAGTTTCATAATCTTTATCTGTTGTCAATGGTGCATAGATATGGCGTCACGTGACTTTTTATGTCCCTCCGCATGTTCACAAGCAGCTCTGTCAGACTTTAAAGTTTATTTGTCACTTCCTCTTTTTACTGTGTTTTTGGAAATTAAAAATGCCACACGAAATAATTTTCATTTTTCTTCAAACCATGAAGACAAAATCTAAGAACAATGGAAAAGTGTTGGAAGTTATTTTTCTGAAATGTTTATGTTTATGAGCATATTAATGATAACATTCAATTAGTTAACTGAAATCACCTATGAAATTGCTTTTACAAATTTAATACCTTTTTTACCAAACTAAAGACCAAGAAAAGATCTGTTCCAACCTTTTTCTGTAGTGCTTGCCTGTTCTGAAATTGATTGCAAAACTAATAAAATTGTTAAGTGTTCATCGTGTGGTGTATTTCTTTTATGTGTTAAATAATTGTTTAAATAAGTAATAATTTCAACACTAATGAAGACAATCCAATGAAAGTTAGTACGTACACTATTCTTTGCGTGTACAGTGTTGTATAAGTTTGTAGTAAGTATACCCATAATCATGGAAGTTAGCTATTTCACCTATGCGTATCCTCAACGAATACAAAACTACAATAGCACAAACAACTATATTACTGGTACACTTTACTGATAAAGTATTAATGGTTCTACTTTATTTATCACTAGGTACACTTTATGAAGGAACAATGAAACTTAAAAAAAAAAAAAAGTTGTTAAACTGTTGTTGAACTTTGGTAAAAAATGTGAAGAAAATGTTTATATTTTGCATCTTTCCATTCCTATTCCACCTACTTCTACTTAATAACTTGCACTTTCATAGTACACAATTGGCGTTTTTAATACCAATCTGTCTGAAGCCACAAATGCGATTTAATTGGCTCTATACCACTTAAAGCCCAATTTTTCTCAATTCTTTCTTCCTCACAGTTTTCAGTACTCAAAATGCTTTCTTGGACCATAGCTACGACTTGAAAGCTTGAAATGTTCAGATCTTCAGGAACTGGGGATTTAAAATGGTTGTGCACTAGTTAAAACAGGAATTAAATAGTGCGGCTGAAATTATTTCCCATAACTCATACTGGCAAAGTTAAAAAACTCAGGAGGTAACATATATAATCTTAAACGAATTAAAATTAAGAAATGTCTGAACAACAATTTATTTGTTTGTAGGAACTCAGCTCAAATTAAGAATTTGGGAGCGATACGATAAACCGCAGAGTCCAAGAAGCACTTTTTATTAGCATGTCAAAAGGTGATTAGGTATGTAATTATTAATAAATAATAATAACGGTTTGACATAGCCCATTAAATTTTTATGAGCAATACATGTTTTATGTTCTGAGTACGATATAGCAAACAAATAACGGTAATCAGAAGGAGTCTGTGCATTTTCGATATTCATAGATATGATAACTTGAAAGTAGACCACTTTGAACTGATGAAGGTAAAGGTGAAAGTTCATATCACGGAAGGGCCGCCGACACCAAGGTAGAGCACCACGCGTATGCCAATGTTGCCATTGTGCCTAGGACGCGACCCCGGAATGGAGAGGAACTACCATAACATTCGCCTACCGACTCGGGGAAACAATGAAAAATTCAGAGTGGGCTCTCGACAATGAAAAATTCAGAGTGGGCTCTCGCCGGAAATAGAACCCACCTTACCGCAAAGTCATATCGCTTACTAGGAGACTCAGGAAATGTCATATCACATCAAACATTCCAACCACCGTACACAAGTCACCGAATAATCCTTAACATGCAACTAAAACACTGTCTTGATTATTTAAAACACATAAAGGAGCTGTATAACAATAAAAATCATAACACTCAAAGAAAATGCACAATTTTTTGAAGTTTATGACACCTGCATTTTGTTTCCATTTCGACGTCAAGTAATGGGATCAGGTCTTCTCTTCGTGGGATACCTAAAACACAAGTTAGGGCCTGGCACTTGTCTACCCGAAGTGAATTAAACAAAGTTTAACTAAGCTAGATTGCCACTAGGGAACATCCCGTGTTGCTCAATCGATAAACAGCACGTGCCAGCCAAGATGCACACTCTCTTGAGATTTGATAAAGGTACCGTACGAAAATTTTCTCTCGGAAATCCAATGTTTGCCCCGCGGAGGAAGGGCAAGTAATGGATATATCCCTTTCATTGGTCGTCCATCTGGACTACAACCTGCAAATGTACAATGCAGTAAACCTAAAACTGTGGGATTATCATGAAGAACAATAGCAAATTACACAACTAGGTTGAGAACCAAGTTTTACAAATGCAAGAAAAGTTTCAGAAAACCCAGCAAAGTGTGTCTATTTGTTTCTTCGACTTCGTAAAGCAATTCACATGTGTGTTGCACGTTTTTCGACGATAGTTTTGTTTTTTTAATCCACTCGTCGTTCATGCTACCGAGAGAGTTGGCTCTGCGGTAACGTGTGAGACACGCATTCGAAAGATCTCGGGTTCGATTTCCGTCCACTGGCCACTCTGACCTCGGGTTTTTCGTGTTTTTCCCTGGTCATGGAATATAAATGTCAATTTTTCCGAGATTTATACAAAATTTCAGTGTAGAATGCCCTTAATAATATGTCCCACAATATTATATTCACGTTGTAAATACTGTAGTGTAGTCTATGAAAGATATAGGTATATGGAGGTAACTGATATTCTGTATCTTTCGCTATTAACTCATTAACTGTGAACACACAATGTATTGTGGACTTTCCACTCTGGAATCCATACTGGTTTTTAATACGCGCGATTCTTTAAGAAGCTTCAATCTTTGGAGAAGAGTATTTCAACATACGAGCGCTGTCTTCAACAGGATGGAAGGGAAGTCCTTACATTCTTTCTAATATGCCCTTCATAGTAGCATTACAAACAAAAAAGTGTTATGACATACTGTTCTTTGATCAGCCGATTTCAAAAAAACATAAATGGTTATTTTTCCAAATTGGATGCGTAATTCCACAAGAATGTGCGAAGATACCGGTTTGTTACTTGTAAGATGCGTAGAGTAACTTATTTCTGACATTGCTTCGGTAGTAATTCTGGGACATCACACAGGGTTTCGAAATAATTATTCACTTAAAAGACGAAAGAATTCTCCAAGTGCATTTTTCAGACGCGAGGTCGAAAACGTTGTGTTGACGTTGGTCAGGGACTTGACCTGGTTTCCGGATTTAAACGCTTGCTCTTTTGCCTGATGTTTTCGCAGGTAACGGTTGTGACTGGCCTACACATGGGAGGAGACCTTCAGGAGACGCATGGTAGTGACGCCTGTTTCTTTATGTACAGAACCAGTGAAAGTGACATGCACACAATCTGTAGTGTCGCCAGCTTTTTCCGACAAATCGATCTCCTTAGGAAATGGTCAGAGACAAAAACGTAAGATACAAAATGTGCTCCAAATACCAAGATCTACCACTGGTTTAAATTAATGTAATGCCTTCCTTTCCACACGGAATGAATCCTCTGGATTTTTTCTTCTGGGGAGACGTGAAAAGCAGGCTCTACAAAACAGCAACTACTGCCCTCGTATCTTTGAGAGAATGCATTTATCTGACTGCGGAAGAAATACGCAACAATAAGGTGTTTTTGTTGGAGTGCGATGTAATTGGTTAAAAAGGTGTGAGGCTTGCAGGTACGCAATGGTGGACATTTTAAATAGTTCCTGTGAAGTGGGTGAACAATTTGGTTCACTGCTTATTCTTTTGCTGTCAACTTAAAAATATAATTTGGTACGCTTTGTAAGAGCCTACAAATATACCTTTGTGTTTATAAGTCAGAGAGATAGTTTGGTTTATTAAATTATAGCAGTATCAGCTACGAAAAGATTTATGTTTGATGTTGAAGGAAATGATAAGCAATATCCTTAGATTGTGATTTTGAGTTACAGTATGCGTTACAGGAGAATTCAGGTACTTATTTACTACGACGTAAATAAAATTGGTATGTCTTTAGGTTTACACTCACGAGCGCGCGGTTCCAGAAGTAGTAGTGACGCGTGTTTGTTTGTGTACTGACCTAGTGAAAGTGAAACCAGCAGTGTTGCCAGCTTGTTTTCGACAAAACTAAAATATCTCCGTAGGAAATGGTCAGAGACAAAAACGTAAGATACAAAATGTGTTCCAAATACCGAGATCTATCGCTGGTTTAAATTAATAACATGACTTCCCTTCCACTCTATATTTCTCCTGTCCGTATGTATGTGGCTGAGTTATTCCTAAACAGCTGGACCGATTTTTATGAACTTTTGCGTATGTGATAAACGTGATTCGAGAATGGTTTAGATTCACAATTTTTTCACATTCGGTTGTGACAATTTGTTAACATTCATTTTGGTAACTTAATACGGAAGGTATGCTACCCTTTAGCCATCTGTGTACTGGGATGAACGGCCTGAGCATGATAACATTCCCTTGCATGCGCTAAATTGCTCCATAAAGTAGAGCTCATTCTACTGCGTTACTTGTGCAGTTTCGAGTACAGTAACGTTTATAAACAGCAGTGTGACATGTACTAGTACACAGCTACTGAAATGGCCAGCTTGAGCTCCAGCACACCTTGATGTAAATATGTGGAATCACCTCAACGTCGCACATTCAAATCGATTGATTGGTAGCGGTGGACTAGTTCCATGGTCAGCACGGTCGCCAGATCTGACACCACTCGACTATTTTCTGTCGAGTTGTATGAAGAGTATGATGTATGGCACTCCTGTAACGAGACCTTATGGCTCGAGTCCACGGAGCGGTCTAAAATCTTCAAAGACAGCCCCACGTATTGAATTATGTACACGAGGCTCACCACCGCCGATGTAGGCCCTGCAGTAACGTAGGAGGTACACAGTTCGAAGCCCGTTTGTAATGTTAATACCTCGATGTTGGGTCTATTGACGAAACTTGAACGTCCACCCATCTCACACTTCGATGCTCTACAGCGTCCAAACCATGCATTTGTGGACAGAGGTTCCTGTCTTAGAACCGATCAGTTTGACGTCCCACACAACATACTAATCGTCGGTGTTTTTTGGGACACCTGCATATATATACTACATAGGTAGATGGGTAGTTTGCTGTCCCGCACATGTGTGTGTGTGTGTGTGTGTGTGTGTGTGTGCGCGCGCGCATGTATGTGCGTGTGTGTTTTGTGCGTGTGTAAGTATGTAACGGCTAACCTCCGAAACCCCTTGACTCGAAATTCGGCACCTATGTGTAATTATTTTCATGGAGAAGGTACATTCACATGGTTTTTTCTACTCGGTTTTCTTTTATGTAACACATTCACATGTTCTTCTCTACTCTCTCTCTCTCTCTCTCTCTCTCTCTCTCTTCTACAGAGAATTCATACAATTTGCAATAGTTATGTTTGAAGTAGAAATGGAACGTATTACATTCACACCGTTTTCTCCACTCACTATTCTTTTATGAACCGGAATCACACTTCCTTCGCTACTCCCTCTTCTGCAAAAAATCGTAGTTTTCTATATTACTGAAATAGAAATGCAACGTATTACATTTACACGGCTTTTCTTCCTGTAGAATCTGTGACTGTTTAACAGTTCGTTTGCATAGTGCCTTCCCCAAGTTTTTATTTTGTTTTGTTTAAGCGTATCCAATATTTTTAAATACGGATAAATCATTAAACCACTGGCACGCCGGGTATGTCATCTATACTCCATCCAACCTTAGATCCGCACCTTGTATCCTTCCGCGATAACCTGATGTTCGTATCATCTGCGACTAACACAAACAAACAGCACGTGGTCTCCTACCTCGTGTTTATGTTGGAACAGAATGATATTTACTCAGGAGTTTTAGGAAAAAACACTGCTATCACGGTATATTCAAGTAGTCTTTACCAGAGTTATCATACATCTTGAACACTCACAGATAATCGCGGATATTTAAGGTACTATATTTTATGGTGTGCTTTGGTTTCGGCGTATCGCGAGTTAGTTGTTGACGGCTTGTGTTTACATCAGGTGCGGATCTAAGGGTGGAGCGATTATAGTATGGTATATATAAATTATGAAGATAAAATAAAGCACATAAGTACATGCAGTAAAATAGACAAAACTCTCAGGTAGGTAAAGTTACCAGCACTGAATGCAGGAAATTCAACCTTCTATCATGATAGCATGAACGGTATATAGATGATACCACGCAGAGGGACACCCCGCACACCGCGACCTACATAGATATATTATGGTTACCACCCTGCAGGAGGAAGGGATGAAGTGAACGAATCACACAAGCCAGCAGACCACAGGCAGGCCACAGAGGGGCGCGGAGGTCCCCAGTGGTTCCAGGCTGGAAGTCCCTTTCCACTGCTGGAGATGCCCAAAGAGGACGATGAACGAGCCGTCGACCAATCAACTCTCTAAAGTCCACGAGGAATGCTGTTGCCTTTGAGCAAGCATCCGCGCCACCTGTTTGACAGCGCCATACGCCACGAATCCTAGAAGCACGCCTGAAACATGAAACTGAATTAAAAGGAAATTATGGATAGAAAAAGACCCCAGGTCAGAGTGCGTGACCGACGGTAATCGAACCCGCGACATCCCTAATGTGAGCCACACACGTTAACGCGGAGCCATAGCCTTCGGTGAGGCCACAAAACTCCATGTAACCTGTCATTATTTTTACAACTGGAAAAATTTCGGAACAAATGAATTGATTCAATGAAATCAGCAGCTTCAAATTAGCTTAAAATGACTATTCCTCTCATATGTGATCTTGTTGAAATCAACCAATCATAAGCATAACAGTTTGAAATTTCAACCAATGACTGCCTTCATGTGCGAAAAAGTTGTCACATTTCATTATCACCTCCTCTGTTTCTATGTTATGATCAGATTAGAGAATCTAGCTGTACTGTGCTAGAGATGCGCAACAGCTTACGTAATTTCACGCAACAGAGTCGCTATTCAAATGTCAAACATCGCTGACTCTCCCTTCGGGAAACATCAAACATGCTAAAATAGATGAAATAACTCCAAGAGGGAAACCTCAGAACATAGAATAAATCATGATATATGTTTGGAATCAGTTTGACAAATTTTGTATTGAACGAAATTATAAATTAAGAGCAGGTACTCTAACTTCTGACATTGCCAACATCGTAAAAAATTGCAGCATCAATATGACAATCTTGTAGGGCGTGCCAATGTATGCTGATGTATGTATTCATGCTAAATGTTTCTTCTAAGAGGTTGATAATTACAATGCAGCATTTAAATAACATTTCTTAGGCTACGTCATCCTTTAATTTGTGAAATAGTCTTAATAAATGCAACACGTGACAGTCAAATTCTCTAGATAAATTGGCAATTGCTGGTGGCATTACTTGTGAAAGCTTAATGAACAGTTAGAGAACTTCCCCTGTGAATAACACAAATATATTCATCGTCACTCTTTTTCGACAAGCCCTGATATCAGGTAAGGGAATTTCCTACCAACCCACATGCACACTAAGGCAGAGCAGTTTAATTTACTTGTCCCACATAATATCTCAGAGCAATAAAACCGCTCAGTCTGCGTCGCAGGACAATGATTTCTAGAGCTCGACGCCGATATAAATGAATCGATATGTCGGTTCGGAAGACATCGATCTCCAGCAGGGACTGACTTGTCAAGTACACTCCACTATGATGTGACATGTCCCTTAAGTAACGCATGTGGGGGACCTTTGTACTGACATTTTAATCTACCAGAGAAGCAGTAACTGCATACATACGTGGTATCTCATTTCCACCCTCGCTAGCTCGGCGCAGCATACTTTGTACGGCAGAAATCTCCTACGACCCATCTCGTTTTTACGGTCCTCATTTGCTCTGCAAATTAAGGGTGCGTTTTAATGACCGGGTAACATGTACTCCTTCTCTCAATGTCTGATCGCTTTTATACACGTTGCTTTATGTGTATGCACAATGAAGAAAAGCTACTGATAACGATATATTTAAATCTCTTTTGTCCTTCACTAGAACCTTCGGGAGTACATATATAGGTTAGTTAAGGGTCCCATATTCCCCTCGACTCTGGTGAGACATGGCGAATGGAGAACTCTACTCACTAACATTTCTTACTTTCCCTTCTACTTGTGGTGGTGGTGGCGGCGGTGACGGTAGTGGTGGTGGTGGTGGCGGCGGTGACGGTGGTGGTGGTGGTAGTGGTGGTGGTATTAGTATGGCAGTAAACAGTAGTGGTAGTAATAGCATTAGTAGTAGTACTGGTGGTGGTGGTAGTAGTAGCAGTGGTAGTAGTGGTGCTGGTA